>OY987286.1:8838901-8892066 GCA_963920785.1 Sphagnum contortum
CAAACAATAATATACTAACAAGGGGTGTGTCACATTGTGGCCTTGCTATTCGCATTAAAAAGTGTATCTTAAGGCAAAAGAAGAATTATGGGAAATTCAAATATTTCACCATGCAAAAATATAATTTTCAAAAAATTCCTCCAAAAGAAACCAAATTCCTTCAAGATATTATTATAACTCTATGATAACTAATCTCAAGTTTCAACACAAGCCAAAATATCATCTTTCAAAAAAGCTTCATATAAAAAATAGACGAGGCTATTTATTACCTAAGGGCCTATAAAAATCCCTTAAGCTAATATACTCTATATAATGAATCTAAAACACAATATATCCTTGCCTTGGTAGTAGGCAAGGCCAACAAACTCCAAGAGCAACTTCAACAATGCACTCTCTTTGTTTGTGGTAGTATGAATATTTATCACTTCCGGAATTCAATTTGCCCTTTTCCTCAAACTAAACAAGAGTAAATAGATCATATGGGTTGTTGTTTGGGAGGTGCAAGTTCACAAGTCTTGGATGAACTAGCAACCCCCATGTTGATACATACCATGGTGTAAAAAAAATTCCCAAAATCCATTGAAATTATTTAAAAATATTACAAATATCCCATCCCTTAGATTTAATAACTAAGGTTTCTGAGTTCAAATCTAGCATTTTTTGGGCTTCATATGGTCACTAAGAGGCCTTGCTAAAAAAAAGGAGAAGGTATCAACATGGGTGCTGGTTCACCCTGGCAAGTTCACAAGTTCAATAATAGGCAACCTACACACTTTGAGCAACTTATCACAATAATAGACAAGATAACAACAAACACAATTGAACAATTTAGCATGTCCCTCACAATACTTGAGTTATCCATAAAGTAAAACAAACACAAGCACCAGAACCCTAAGTGAGTTGGGTCATTCTTCGCAGGGTGAGATTCATTAAAACGCAGGGTGAGTTTCAGCATTTCATACTGAGATCTAATAAAAATGTCTTTATTTTGCTGAGTGAGATTCATTAAACGCAGGGTGAGTTTCAGCATTTCATACTGAGATTTAATAAAAATGTCTTTGCTCTGCGGAGAGAGATTCACTAAATGCTGAGTTTCAGCATTTCATACTGAGATTTAATAAAAATGTCTTTACTTTGCAGATTGAGATTCATTAAATGCTGAGTTTCAGCATTTCATACTGAGATTTAATAAAAATGTCTTTACTTTACAGAGTGAGATTCATTAAATGCTGAGTTTCAGCATTTCATACTGAGATTTAATAAAAATGTCTTTACTTTTGCGGAGTGAGATTCATTAAATGCTGAGTTTGAGCATTTCATACTGAGATTTAATAAAAATGTTCTTTACTTTGGAGATACCAGTGACAGAAAGAGGGGAGAGGGGGGGTGAAAGGAGGCCCAAAGACACTGTGAAGACAGGGTTACTTTAGGGATATAAACTCTACTGTTTTGCTTACTTACTTACAACCCAACAACAGCCAAGAGATAGGCTGCATTCCATCAAGTTTCCTTGAAAATTTATTGACTCTGATTCTAGTGACAATGATCCTACTAGGCCCATGTCACGACAACCTCTTGCTCAGAGTCAGATTGTATCATCAAAGTTGCCATGGAAAATTATTACTTGACTTGGCTGTGATTTCAAAGCCACAGAGAGACAAGAGAGAGAGAGAGAGAGAGAAAGAGAGACTTTCGTGGTGCATTGTGGATACCCAAAAAATTAGTAAGAATGTACCAACAGATTTCTTTAGATTTTATCACATTCTTAAACCACAACAACAGTCAGCAAAGTTTTGATTGTCAGATTGTGTGTGTGTGTGTTTTGTCAAAAAGCATGTTTTCTGCACATGGACAGTAGTAGTAGTAGTAGTAGTAATAGTAGTAGGGATTGCTCCTCATTGTCATCTTCACCACTGCTTTACTTCCCCCAAAACCCTAAACTTCACTCAGATTTGGTCAAGCTACCAAAGTAAGCCGTGTCCTAAATAATAGCGTTTTTTTGGTCAGATTGATTGGTACTTTGGATTTCTCACTTTAAGCACTTGGAGAAATTTCTTAGTGTATTTGAAGGGCACCACCTTATATGTGTGAAAATAATCCCTCTTTGAAAAAGAAGAGGGCTCTTATGCCAACATCCTTAAAGAGTGGTAGGGATGTTACAATCAAGGAGGGATTTTAAAATTGTAAGATTGTAAGACCCACTCCCACTCTTACAGAGTAGGCATAAGAACCCTTCCCCTCCTTCGCCTCATGATTCACCTAATTTTAGCTTCATGATACCAGTCTCTCTTGTGCTTTTGTATAGGGTAGGGGTGCTCTTGCTGTAAGACCTGAGGGTGGAACCCAAATCTGTAAGACCCTTATTTGGGAATTTCCCAACCCTAGGTCTTTACCCTACACATCAATGTCTCAAGAGAAACAATCAGCATATATTCTTCAAAGACTCTTTATTATTACATATAACATCATGTTGAGGTAGAGTTCCCCATCTTTGCCCAATGAAAAACCAACTGCTACTTGCTTAAAACCCTAAACCCAATGTATCTACAGACACTGGAACCAATGCTTAGGGTTTAGGGTTTAGGGTGAGCATCTGACACACATCAACCACTCTTCTCACAAAACTGTCTGAATACTCAGGATCTATCAAATCCCATTGGTTTCTGTAGTATTATGAACAGGCCAGAACCCTTTGAAACACATGCGGGAGTCTGTACAAAACATGAATCTCTTCAGAAATTTCCACCAGGAATTTCTGGGTTTAATTTCTGGGTTTAATGTTCAGGGGGTTTAATTTAATCCTCAAGGAGAAGAAGCTGGATGAATCAGTGGGCAGATTTAGTTTGTCGTGTGCCAGAGGCAACATATTTGAGGGTTTCTCTTTTCTCTTCTTTGCTGGTTCAGACTTCCCGGGCAGTGCCTAAGGAAGCTGTGCCCACAGGTGGCACCACATGTTCTCGCACATTGAATGCTGCTGCAGCTTGCAATCTTGCAGCAACAGATCCCTTGCCTGTGTCCTTGCCTTCTTGCATCTCTGCTTTCTGTACCTCTGACGCAAGCTCAGGTGTGATTGGCACACCCTCAATCTCCTTGTCCTGAAAAAAGAATAACAACATTCCAAATCTGTCACCAATCACAGCAATAGTTCTTGTCCACCTGCTGATTGAAGAAGAAGAACACAGACAGACAGACAGACAGACCCATGTTCAGAATATTCTTAGGTCTTTGACATGACGCGGAGTTTCAACTCGCTTGAGTGATTTTCAGAGATTTCAGAAGTGTTGATTCTTCACCAAACAAGCACAACAAGTGCTGAAAAGTCTGGAATCAATTTCATGAAGTTTTGCACACAAATTGCACAAACAGAAAAATATTGGAAGCTGAAGAGCACAATGCCCCTGAAGCAGCCAATGCCCATGAAAAAGACAATGCCCTAAAGAAGACAGACAATAGGTACCCGTGAAGAAGAAGAAGACAACAATGCCCATTGTGTTCCAAATATTCTTCTTAGATCCTTGACATGAGGCAGAGAAGAGTTTTGGTGTAGTAGAATTTGTTACCTCATTTGGTCTGCCTCCAATCTTGTCTGCGTTTGGAATATCATCTGCCACCAAAGGTCCAGTTTTCTCCACCAATCCAGGAATCGTGGAAGACATCACCAGCTTCCCATTCAAGGAAGTTGCTTCAGCATCTGTGGATTCTCCTCGTCCCTGATCTTCACTACTGGTGTCAGCAGCAACAGCAAGAGCAGGAGAAGCATTCTCATTCTCACCCTCCTGCTCCTCCTCCTGTTTAGGATTTATCTCCTTCAACTGAATCCCCCCCCAATACACACCCGAGAACACCCAGCATCAGCACCCATTTAGAAATGTCTGAACAAGACAGCTGACGATCATCAAATCAGAATCACACAAGCAAGGACCCTAAACCCAAAAACCCTTCATGAAGAAGAAGAAGAACTCTGTGATGCCAGCATGGGAAAAACAAAAGCAAGCAAGCAAAGCAAGCAAAGACCCTAAACCCTAAACCCTAAAACCCTTCACGAAGAAGAAGAAGAAGAAGAAGAAGAAGAAGAAGCCTGTGATGACAGGATGGGCAAAACAAAAGCAAGCAAGCGAAAGAGAATGGTGTGAAATTGTATGTGCACTTACGAGGAGGAGTTTTTGGCCTTGTGGTGTGCCGATGTTTGCAGTGTGGATGTTGCCCACCACCCCTGGTCCTGCATGGTACTGCTGACTGGCAGAGGAAGGGAAGGTCGTGGGTTCTTGCTGTCTGCACAGTTCGTACGTTCTTTTCACTTCCGTAGTTGCTGGTTCTACAACCAGATTCTCACCAAGCACGGTGGTCGATGTGTGTGATGGTGGTGGTGTTGCCATCGCTAATAATTCTGGAAACAGATCTTCCACCAAAAACAACAATTGGATGCTCAAAACTCTCAAATCTTCTTTCTCCCCCACAACAAAATCCCGGAACGGAATTGGTCTGTGTCCAACAAACAAAACATGGGAATTCTGTGAGGAGCTGCAGCACAAACAGAAGATCAATCCCGATCTTAGACATGACGACAACTGCCGATCTCAAGTGTACATATCTATCACAGATTCCTAGCATCCACACTTGAAGATCAACAAGTGGCCAAAGAAGATGAACAAAAATATGTTATAGCTAATTTAGCAAGAAAAACAATGCACTCTCTGTTCTGTTTTTGGGTTTTTCTTTTGGAGACACGACAGCAGCAGATTTCCTTCCAAATGGGTTTTTTTTTGTTGGCCTTTTGGAACTGACTGCATATCTTTTGAAGAATGTGCAAGCGTTTTGTGAAAGTCGCTGAAAGGAGGGCACATGGCACTCCATGGGTGCAGCCAGCAGCAATGCATGATGCCAAATAATTTTCAGTTTTTGTTGGGCAGGCAACCAACTGGAGCACATGCAGACATTCTGTGAACTGCAACTGAAACTTCATTGCCACAACACTTGCCTGTCCATTAGGCAATAGTTGCAAAATGTATCTCCAACTTCCCAATTTGTTTTCTGTGATTTGTTGCAAGTCTGTCAACTTCCTGCATTACCACAGCAGACCTTGATCATCATGGAACCCATGCAAAGTTGCTAGATAGATAAATCAGTCAGGTTGTCAAAATCTTCATGTCAATAATCAACTTTTTGAGCTGCCTGCCTGCCATCTGTTTTGAAATCTTATGGTAGTAGAGTATTCAACTTTGTCATCCGCCATCTGTTTCAGCTTCAAGTTTGCACCTTCACTGTGGAGGAAATGAAAGATGCATTCCATGTCTTCAACATTTCACCTTGTTTTTTTGTGAGTGTATGAGAGTTGAGAAGATGTGCAAAGAGTTGAAAATTTCTCAGTGCTAATTATCTCTTTTAACTTCTGATGATGTGCCTGGATTTCCTTTGTGTTTGTGAACTCTGTCTCCGTTGTCATTGTCCTGAGCAGGTGGGTGTTGTCCACAATAAAATTGTCAAAACCAAAATTTACACACAAGAATGGTGTGCAAAAGAAGAGGGACAAGATAGCAGTGTACAATTTTACAGCATCTTGAAAATTGTTACCATTGTACATTTGGCCATCAATCAAGCAGTTTGAAAGATATTTTGAATCATGCCTCGTGGTGCCTTTTCAGCGATGGATTCTAACCTAGCAACCTCATCTCCATTCAGCTGCCAACTGAGCGCACCTAAATTGTCCTGAGCCTGTTGCAGGCTTTTAACACCAGGGATTGGAATCGCTCCCTTACATATACACCAGTTTATCGCCACCTTCACAAAACAAATATAATTGTCATGTTTGAAAAAAACCCATTAATTAACCCTCCTCTTTACCACAGCTTAAGTTCTTGAGTAAATATACCTTGAATCCAGTGTTTGTAAACAAGACCACAACAACAACATGCAGAAAATGTGGCACTGAAAAGCAGAAGGAAAAAACAACCTGTATAGCTTAAAAAGGCCGCCACCATACCTGTGAGATGGTCTTTCCCCGTTTCTCAGCTATGTCCCTCATTGTGTTCAGAAGTGGATCTAAGCCTGGCAGCACCTGCTTGAATAGAAAACCTCTGCATGCATACAAGTAAACCCTGAACCCTAAACCTCTGTACTCATAAGGTGAATTCCCAGAAAGAGGGAGGGCTCAAGGGGCCAAAAATTATCTAGCAAAACTGCTCACACCCAAAAACCAAAACCTTGAACACTTTGCAATAAATTACATCCCAGTCTCATAGGACAATCCAAAGAGGAAGGATGCTCACTCACCGAGGTCCTTGAGGAACATTTGTAGGAGAGTATTTTCCTGTCAGCATGCCAAGCCCCAAAGGACTATATGCTATAAGCTTGATGCCAAGATCATCGCACACAGCCTTCACCTCCATTTGCTGTATGCCTTTGCTTAACAGAGAAAATTGTACCTACACAACAACACAGTGCATTCTGTTGTTCTTGATTGAAAATTAAGATTTTCCCATAAAACTCAGTTTTCCAATCTTGTAGGGTTTATCACACACCATCTTGATCATTTTAGGGTTTAGGGTTTACCTGGACAGAACTTAGAGGGACTCCTCTCCGTTGCAGGTACTTGTGGATACGAACCAGCTGTTTTGGCCCGTAGTTACTTACTCCAATTGCTTTTACCAAGCCCTGCATAATGCAGAACAGTTTATATAACACAAGCAGCTGCAATCAAAAGGTGTAAATTGAATAAGGTTCCAACTAAGAAGCTGTTGAGAAACCATTGAGCGAAATGATAGGGAAGAGCCTGATGGAAGTTCTTTGAAGTGTGAATTGACAAAAAAGATGTTTGAAAAAGTTGCTGACCTGTTCATAGACAGCAATCAAACCATCCCATAAAGCTTGCTCCTGAAATGGGGCATAATTCGCAGTGCTCCAATGGAGTTGCCCAAGAGCTAGCTGATCCACCTCCAACCGATCCAATGAACCACTGCCTCGAACAACCATTTGGAAATCAGGTAATGTGTTGTCCAAATGATTGCAGTCCAAAAACAATCTACTTGTTTTCCACATTCATTATGCCTAATGCTTCCAAAACAAACAGTTTACTTGTGATTCGAGACACTAAGAAAAGTTCAGCTATAACCAGATGATCCTAAGAGCAGCAAAACTGAATCTTGATATTAAAACAAAATTTCCTTTCTCAGCACGTAAAGGGTCTGATCAGCAAAGTGTAAACAACTCTTTCTCTTTGCTTATGTTTTGTTTCATGATGAAGTTTAATTTTTTTGTGTTGGCAATTATGAGTATACCAGTGAGAAACACGAGTGCATCACATACTTGCAAGCACTCACAATCTGTGAAGGCGTTAGACGCCATGGATATGCTGCAAACTTGGTGGCTATGTTCACATTCTTTTCCAGCCCTTCCTTCCCTGTTTGTTTTCCAAGCAGAAAGTTAGATCCTGCATCATGCTTCTCAGAGCACAGACATACAAAAAGCATTCAAAAGTGACATCAACAAACCCCCAAAAAATCGTAGCTTAAACCAATGAAAAACTCTCCAGAATCCAGAGAAATTCCCTGCAACCAGACACAAAATACAGCTTGGGTACCAGGTATCAGGGTTTGAGTTAAAGCAGGCTACGTCAAACATATAGCTCTGGACTTGGGTTCCATGATACAACTTAGGTTTGAGCTAGTTTGCAGGGGGTTTTCATTTCTGGGTTTAGTGCTCAACCATGAGCTTCCAAGCAAGCAAACTGGTCTAGGGTTCAAATCAAGAGCCAGCAAATCTAGAGTTCATTGATACTCAACTACCCAATCCAAGAGTTTTGGAAGGCTTTTTCCTTCAGGGTTTTTTTCTAGGGATCAAACCAAGAGCCAACAAATCTAGAGTTCATTGATACTCAACTACCCAATGCAAAAGGTTTTAGAAAGGCTTTTTCCTTCAGGGGTTTTTTCTTCAACGTCCATGTAATTAGGCAATAGGATTAAGGGGACTAGTTGCAGTACCTCCTCGATACTCTTGAATGAACTTCCCAAGAAGCAATTCACTACGGCCATTAAGTTTTCCAGTTCCATAAGAATCTGCAGTGTCAAAGAAGTTGATGCCTTTGCTGATAGCAAAATTGAACACCCGTTGAAGCTCCTCATCCATCTCTTCTTCATATCCCCAAAGCAGCTGGTTACCCCAAGCCCATGTCCCTATCCCCATTGGCGACACTGTCAATGGCCCAACTTTCACCTGCACACACACAAATGTTCCTGCTGGCTGAACATGGATCATCTTAAACAATGGTTTCTTTCTATTGGGTTTTTGGAATTTTTGGGAAAATCTGAAAGTCAAGGGTTATGAAAAACACCCAAAACTTCAAAAATAACAAAGGATTGCAGCAAGCAACGGAGGAGAGAGAGAGAGAGAGAGAGAGATTTACCGAATCCCATTGACGTCCAAGACCGAGGGAACGGAGGAGAGGAGCAGGGGACAGGCGTGACAGCGATGGCAGCTCTGCCCTGGGAAGAATTGATGGAGCAGCTACCATCATCACCACTACTGACTGCACCATCGCCATGTCGTTCTGCAACACACAAAACCCAACAAAAAAAAAAAAAAAAAACAAACTAGAGCTTCTTTGCATTCCAGAGCTTTTGCAAGTGTCGTTTTGTTTTGTTTTGTTTGGTTGTTGAGAGACTGATTAGGGCAGCTTAATCCCTGATTAGAGTTCTTAATCCACTAATTAGCACTCTTAAAAAGACTTGCACAGCTTCTTAATCTATGATTTAAGAAGTTCGGAACTTCCATCTTTGTTATTGCTTAATCCCTGATTAGAGCTCCCTAATTAGCACTCCTTGAAGTCTAGTGATTTTTCCTTTTTTTTTTCTCCCTTACTTTTGGCAATTAAAAACCTCTAAAAAAATCACCCTTTGAAAAAAAAAAATTGACTTGGGAAAAAAAAAAGGCTAAACATGACTTTGTATTAGTTTACAATCAATGGATGTGGAAAATGAAGGTTGAGTGTAATTAAGTTGAATAAGTTATATCAGAATTAGGCAATGTAAGATATTGAATATACATTTAGACAAATTGATTTAACATTAAATAATTTTATCATTACCTATCTACCTAGCTAGCTACTACTACCATCATCTTGTTTAAATATTGTGCTAAGTAAGTACAATATTTAAGTGCATTATAATTGTCAAAAACTTTTTATTTATAATCTTTGTTTTGTTGTGTGCTTCTCAATTTTGGCACAAGTTGTTTTTGATATTGGCATAATAAGTTTGTTCATTTTAAGATAACATAGCTTGTTTAGTCTTGGCACATGTTGGCTTGATATTAAGGATACAACTTAGCCCTATTAAGAAACCTTACAACAACTTGAAGTTTTTGAATCAAGTTTCATAGATCAACCAAATGCCAAATTTGGGTTACCTCATTGTAGAATTTTTTTAATTTTAATTTTATAAAAATCTATAACTAAATCTAAAGATGTCTTTAAAAAAAAAGAAATTAAAGAAGAAAGTTCTTAAAGCATTACACCTTAGATGATTTATCAAGCGATTTAACATGCACATTAATTTGTGTCATAACTTTTTTAGTGTATGTTATCATTGAGTTATTTGTGCCATGACTAGTTCGTGATAACTCACCTTGAATCATACATAAACCATTATTAAATTATGACACTTCACCACTTAATGTAATAAATTACCTAATGCAATGTTACCTAATTTAATAAATTATAACCCTTAGATAATCACATCATTTTTGAGTTACCTCTTATTTACATCAAGTTATAGTTTTTTTTGTGTTTTTTGTGAGCATGGGAACAAGGGCGATAGCTTGAGCTTTCATGTTAAAAAACAACAAATCATTCAATGGGACCTACCCTTTCCCAACATTAAAAAATAAATGTAATTTGATTATGCCAACTTAAAGGCATTTTACATATTTTTAAAATATTATGAATCTACTAAGCTTAGAAGATCACCTTTTCCAAAGGAGAAATTAGGTCATGTTTTTTTTTTGGGTGTACTTGGGAAGGCTTTAGGTTTTGAGGCATTCCCAAAATAGGTAAGGTGTTTTTAGGAAGGGTTATTAGTCTAGGCCAAAAATAATGGCAATCAAATTTTAAAATAAAATTTCCATGCAACCAATGAGAAGTTGTGTCATGGAGTGAAGGGGCCTCCCTTTTTTTCTTATGGGTAAGGGGGAGGGGGGGGGTTTATTTCCAAATTGTGTTTAGTGTGGAGAGTGGACTATCCATTGTTCATTATCCACTTGGATAATGGACTTTCCATGCAAGTTGTTTTTTGGGTGGTGGGAATCAAAGTAAAAAGTTCCCAAGTTCTCGACATGTTCCCCAAAGAGTTCCCAATAACACCTCATTTTTACCCCATATGTTTTGGCAAATGTTGTTTTCCTTTCACTTATATAGGTTGGGTATAGGTTGGGTAAAGGGGAGGAATTCCCTCCTCACATAAAAACAATTATTTTGGGGGGCTTCCCAAGTTTGAGTTTTTTTGGGTGATGGGTCAATCAAAATGGCCCATTATGTTTTTAAAAAAATGTAGGAGGTAACCCATCTAATGAACAACAAAGGTGAATAAGAGAGGTGAATAAAGGACCTAGGACAAGGTGATAGTTGAATCCACCTCATTGATTCGCTTTGCCCATTGTAAACTTGACCTAAGATATCCAACCTTGTCATAAGTTTTATGGTAGCTACATGTTTTAATCTTAGTTATCATAATTATCACAAGCAATTAGGATAATTGGGGTTGAAACTAGTTCCAATAGGAATGCGGTTTCAAACATTTCATGTTTGGGATATAATCGTTTTGTGAGTTGAGATTCTAAAGCATGATCAGTTATGTTTTGTAGGTTTTTGTTGTGTTTATGCATCTTTTCATTACACATGGTGTTTGTGTTTTGTCTTCTATGTTTTGGGCTTGGATTTATTGTGTTCTTACAAGTGAACTTGTTTTGGTTTGGATGGATGTAATAGGGTTATGAGATGTTATGTTGTTTTGTTAATGGATGTTGACAACAATGATTTTAGGTGTTGACATGTTAGAATGCACAACATCCCCATGACTCGACTAGTTGCAATTTCTTGATTTAGAATGAAACTCAATTTCCAAAGTATTGAGGTGGTTGGGTTCATTTTTGGTCAACGAAAACAAAACAAGATAGTAATTTATTTTTTCAATGCCCCATTTCATTATGGCCTACCTACACCTTCCCCTCCCCCCCCACCCAACCCCCTTTATCTTCTTTTTCGTTTTGTGTGTTTAAAGCTTTACAACATTCTCCAATCTTTTCCTTTTTTTTTCTTCTCCTTCTTTTGTTTTTGTTTTTCTTCTTCTTCTTTGTTTTGCAAATTGTCATCATCATTGAAAAAAAGAAGAAATATCCTTTTTTCTCTATTTTATTTGGGATGTTTCTTGTCATAAAAGAAGAAGATTTTTCTTCATGCTCTCACACAATGCCATAAACTTTTTTTCTTTCTTTGAACTTCCCCCTTATCTCCTCCTTGATGATTGTTTACTATTAGGAAAATTCAAACTTTCCAAAAAACAATTCCTTATGTGCTAGCAAAGGAGTTGGTTTCTTTTTATGATGACTTGCCTTGTTCTTCTATGAGAAAACAAGAAAATGATTAATTATTTTTTTTTAAAAATGAACCATGATTCATTTTTTAAGGGTGGCACCTTGAGAGAAACCCAATTGTCAAAGAAAGACATTGATTAGCACTATTAAACAATAGATGAACAATATAATAAATGAAAAACAAACAAATGTTCTAAATATCCCAAGTATTGATGAATATCATATATACACCTTCTCTTAAATGTACATCTTTTGTCATACATCATCATGTGATGGATTTTGTTCTAAGCATTCAATTCTTTCACATTTGCTTTGCATATTATGGTTGAAAGTTTAATCTAATTCCATAAAAAAATTGAATAATTTTTTGGAGTTCTAGTGGCAACATCCCATCCATCTTCACTTTCCATGCAAAAATGGGGGTGGGTAATTTTTTGGTTTATTTTTCCTAAACAATACACATATGTTTAATAATCACATTTTCTCGCATAATACAATACCCATATAACATGGGTTTAGGGTTTGTTTACATTGCTCGCATCTTGTTAACAATTTAATTATTGGTTTGCAGTATCCAATACCTTTATCTTATATCAATGCATTTGTTTTGTGTGCAATAACCTGATCTTCTTTTACCATGATGTTATGATCATTTATTTATTAACTTTAATGGGGGCCTTGAACCTACACCTAAGGAGACTTCTCATAAAGTTGAAAGTGATCATGGAAAAAAATTGCCCAAAAATGTGATGGAGGATGTTTCATGGGTTCATGAAGAATTGAGGTTGATTACAAGGTCAATGCATGCACTTATTCTTATGTAGTTAAGTGATTACTTTGTCAACATCTAGACAAAACACATGATCTTTGCATGGAGGTGAGAAAATATGGGTCTCCTTTTATTCATCCTAGGGGTTCAAAATAACAACTTGACCATTAGTTCATGAATGTTCATATCTTAAGCAACTCGCAAGCAAGGCAAATGCGCATTGGGAATCATTAGAAGAATTTATGTCCTATGCAACCACTTCTTAAACAACTAGTGATTTTCAACAACTAAATAAACAACTATCAACCATATTTGCAATTATTTAACTTATGTGGCAATATGTGTAGTTGCAATTTAGTGGTTATTACAACTAATGGATTAATGGAATGAATGTTTAGCATAATGTGAGCATGTATTCAAATTTATATACTTTCAAGCTAAAGATGTAAATTTGTTAAAATGACTAATCAATAATAATATCTATGACATTATGATATTGGATATGGTATTAACATGATTTGGTATTTTATGGAACAACCTAGTAAAACAATTGTAATATTTTAAAAATATGATTTGTAAAATTAATGTCCATCACTTTACATTTAACATGTGAAACTTTGCAGCATGGTGTAAATATGTAATAAAAAAACATAATTGTAGTCATAACCTAATTGTATATTGTAAATTATATAAAAATGTAAATAATAATTGACATCATACATAATAAAAGATAATTGAACATGTACATTCATAAAGCTTTTCAAAGGTCATTTTGTAATGGCAATAGTCATGTATGCATTACATGAAAACACATGTGTATATGAAGTTCAAGTGGAATCATTTTTTATGGTTTATAAAAATGTTATAATTTAGTTTTTCATTTTTACAAATGGCATGCATAAATGTATAAAGGTTTAATCACTGATAGTTAAATATATTTTAAAAAAATTAAATCATGTGATATTTATGTGTATGTTTATAGTTTAAAAGTTTACATTGAAATTTGAAATAAATATTCAAAATTGATATAATATATTTACATCTGAAAAATTGAAAATTACAATTTTTATAGAAGCGTGGAACTAAAAATATGGATTAAATTTAATTCAGAATCTATTTAAATTTAAATTTATGACCAAAAAAAAAAAAAATCAATTATTAAATAAATCCAAATTTATAAATTAAATATTAATTATAAATTATATTTAATTAATAACTGAAATCGGAATTTTAAATAATTAAATCTGGATATTGAATTTTAAAAATATATTTAATAAATTATAATTATGTAAGTAAAATGTGAAGTTAATTTATTATGATCTTACATATTTAAATAATGATATGATTATGCGTAAGATTTGAAATATACATGTTTATATTTATGCAATGACATATCACAAGTCGAAGTATTGGTTAGATGGTTAAAGAATTGATTTGTGGCCATGGATATGAAGGTTGGATTCCTTCTACTAACATTCTAAACTTGGTCTTAAATGACTACAATATGATTACATGGTGTTGTAAATGACTATAACATGATTATGTGTGTCCTAAATGATCATAAAATGATAACACATTTTTATTTTAATTGTAAATCCATGTGGACATTACACAATTGTTTTGGACACAACTTGACACATGTCATATTGAGTTGTTTAAACAAGCTATCCAACACAACTCTAGTGATCATGGTTGTTTAATCCAAAATGATAATAAATTTAGTTGTAAACATAGTTGTTTATTTTCTAAAATCCTACTGATGAATAATGCCATTGATCAAGTGAAAAAGAATGTTAAAATTGAATGGAATCAACTTCAAGTTGAGGTGCAACACTTGCAAAAGGTTCTATAATGCTTATTAGTGCATTTAACCTTTAACAAGTTAAAACTCATTGACATTTTTACATGAGATATGGGGTTCATCCCACATAATGTTTTCTCATGAATTGAAAATGATGATGAACTTGTTTAAAATAATTAAAATATACAAGGTTGTTCATGCAAAACCCTTCAAGATTGCATGGGATGCTTGGAATTAATCATTGGAATCCACCAAGGACAATTGGGAAAAGGAAATGCAAATAGTATGCAAGTACCATGAGTTAGAAATGATTCATTGCTAGTAAATTTGTAAACACTTAGTTTATGGATCCAATTACTATATAATGAGCCACACTTGTTCCCTTGAACCTTTGCTGTTGACTATTTTTCATCATGAACATTAAATTTTTTTTTTTGACACATCATTTACAATTTCAATTTTTTTAAAATATTATTATGTCAAGGTTTTATTAAAAAAATTCCAACAAAAGAAAATAATTTTCAAATTGTGCTTTGAATTTTTTTACTTTATTAAAAAAATCATTAATTGCATTTGTTTTAAAAATGCTTTTGAATATAGAATATTCATTAGATTGATTCTGATTTTTTTATAAAAATATATTGAATATAAAATTGTATAAAAATTACTCCATTTATATTTTTTCCCCTAAAATGTTAAACACACAAATAAATAATAATTATAACTATTTTGGTACATTTAGCAAAACTGCACCCTTATAATTTAAATCGTTTCCCTCTTCCAATTAAGTCATAACATTATTTTTTTCCTTTTGTTAAATAGGTTTCAAGGTATAACAAAAGAAGCTTTTGTGACAAATGTGGTTTAGTTTGTGCTTCAACACCACCAACTTTTCGCCCATTGTCATACAACAAAGGCCACAATAGTTGTGAAACTTATAAAAGAAACATGGGCATTTATGTGGATTCATTTTCCTCAAGTGAAGTTGGATCTTAAGCCACAATCTTAGATCATTGTAACCTACCTTATAGTGGAATCTTTTAATATGTCGCCACCATTTTTGTAGCATGATCATTTGAACAATTTTTATACATGTCCACCAATTCATTTTGTAACTTTCCACCCATTTTATTTTCCAAATAATTTTTTTTCCAATCCCAATTTGTGGGCTTCGATCACACTATGTTGTGTTGCACACACTTAACATGCCATGTTTCACACAATAACCCCATCCACCATGAACGATTTACATGAACCCAAAAACCAAACGAACAATGCCTTCAATGTAAGTGGCAAACATTGCTTTTGGCCATGATAAAATGAACAATACTCATTGATGAACGTTTAAAATCACTATTAGCACATTGCATGGTAAGGGTTTGAATATAATGCCCATATTGCAAAAACTTACTCTTCCATTACTTAAGGTTTACTTCAATTGGATTTGCTTCATAAAATGCAACATCCACATTCATTCACCTAAAACCATTGACGCTCTTTTGTTTTTAACCCGACTTGCAAGAATTGCAAAGATTTAATTATTTTTTGGTTCAAGTTTCATAGCAAATCCCCATGTCATCATGACCCCATATGATGATATTGCAAAAACTTGGTCCATTGTAATTTAAGTCTGATCACGTCATGATTGGTCCATTATATGCAATACCCCACATGAATGTTGCCTCATGTATTTTCATGAAGGGGGGTAAAAGGAGGGTTCCATTAGACAAAGTTTGAAGGGGTAAGGGTGGGCTATGCAATGCATATGCAATACCTTCATCTATGGCTCATGTAAATACCGACCGCATGTGTATTGCAAAATCCTCATTTGTCACAACATAGACATCCACAAACATTCAAACCTTGTGTCGATGGTGTATAAGAGTGATAATGGTGGAAGAGACAAGCAGATTTTGTTGGGATCTCTAACATCACCACTCTGCAAGTCTCCATTTTCCGTTGCAGTATTTTTTTCACAAAACATTTTAACAAGCATGCAATGATATTTCAGTACATATAATATGCACTTACTGCAATATCTATAGATGAACTCCATAATAACAATTTCAAAGTATAAATCAAGCTCTAGTCAAGTATCAAGTTTTGAACATACCGAATACCGACTCCGCCTGGTCCTGGGTTCTTCAAATTTCAGACCAGTCCTTCCAGAGAAACCAAAACTCAACACACCGCGAATGAGTGCAGTCAGCAGCACTTGTTGCATGGTGTCAATCACACACAAACTATACAAACCATCACCATAATCCTCCTGCTGAAGAGAACTACCACTACACTAATTGTTGTACAAAGAGAAAACTTAGTGAATGAAAAGATCCCACATATATATGTATATATATGTATGTTTATACCTCCATGTGATTGCAGCAGGCAAATTCTTCATGATAGACAAAAACCAATACAAGCATGAAAATTTTGTCTATCATGAAAATTCCTATCTTTTTCATGATAGACAAGACCACTACAATCATGTCTAGATATCTGGGATTTCAAATCCAGATTTCCCCATGTTTAGATCTCTGTGTTTGCCCTCATAGGTTGTCACACTATCCTACAAAAAGGAAATCAGAAAAAGTCTGGTGGTTTGGCCATGAGACAATGAATGAATGTCTTTCGATGGATGCATCAATACTGCTGGCAGTCTAATGCAAATGAAATTGTCTTCTCCTGACTTGTAAGTCAATCTTGGCTATGTTATGTCTCTCATGATGTCATAACCCCAAAGGACTCATATGTTTTTCACCTTTGCACAGCAATGTTATGAGCATATGCTGTGCTGTAGCGTTTCAAGTCTAAAACCACTTTTTTCATGAGGGGCAAAGCATACAAGAAGAACACATACACTATGTGAAAAATGACCAATTCATGAAGAGGAATGCGATGCACCTCGTCGTATCATCATCTGCCAAAACTTTCCAGGCAAGTGCCCTTTCATATGTGACTGGTTGCCCCCTACTTGATATCCGGACTCCAGCTGGAAGATACACGTATCCCTGCCACATCCAGCAAATGAACTGAACACCCAAAATGTAGAAAGCTTGGTCGACAAATTGCCAAGACCTCTCTTGTTTGTCTAAAGAAGGATCCACTCAGTGCTGCACAAATGAAAACCTTAATTTAGAGAAAGATGTGATTGTGATGTTGCGCCTGAATATTTTTTATCATGCACAGGTTCTTGCATCATCACTATCTGGGCTCACCTGTTGTAAGACCTGGGTGAAGTCATTATAGGCAGTCTTGCGACCATTTTCATCCAGAGTCTTCTCCCATGACAAATCCTGCAATGCCCCTGATGTTGTTTCCAGCATATCCAAACCTGCCTGGTTTGCGAAAGTGAATTCAGGTAACCCTTGCTGTAGTCACATTGCAAAGATTTTCTGAGTTAGCATTGCTCTCTCCAGGATTGATCAGTTTTAAGTCAACTAATCTAAAGGATGAGGACTGTAAACTGCAAGTTGAATCTTCAGAGACACAGCAAAAAGGACAAGAAGAAAGGCATGTCTGTGAATCTAATATAAGTCCATTATGGTAGGTTACTCAGCTGATCACCTTAATGACAACAGTATTTCAACATCTCAGCTGTCTGACCTGACAACATGATATAAGCAATAGAAGAAAATATACCTTCCAAGCACAACACATTATGGCATCACTGTGATGCCAAAATGCCTTGAATAATCCTTCATCCCCAGAATCGGACCTAGTGAGGTCTATGCCCAAATGAAGTCTGCATAGGTATCATTTCATTGGATAAACATACAGAAGTTGACATAATTCACTGAAAGCTTCTGATAAGGATCAGTACTTGTCATCTGGAATCCCAAACAAAACTTGAGGTTGGCACAGAACATTTGTGAATGCAACAGATGTCACCACTAGATGGAGTCTATCTAACATTGCACACTCCAAATCATTCCAGGCTGAGAATATAAAAACCGATGTAACTTACATGGCCCTTCCAAGCATTGAGTTCGCACATGCTGAAACAAAACACAATCAAAATAGAGCAACAAAGAGAACAGGAGGACTGTACCTATAACTCTGAAGAATATGACATGTTAATGTGACCACATCTGGAGATTCAGGAGGTTGCTGGGCGCCCAGGTGCAATGGCAGGCGTGAGGGAGCAAGTGCCATTGCTACCCTCTGGACTGAGGCCACTACTGTGCGCACATACTGGCGAGCCATGTTTGCACACGCTTCACGCATATGTGCCTCATATGCAAACTGGAACGCAATGGTGAGCACTGATCGCAAGCTACTATTCAGGCCTGTACCGCTTTCACGGCTTGGTTCTGTTCCCCCTTCTAATGTTGATGCTAAATCACGAGTACGTGATAACCCCAACCCATCCTGCAATATGCATATCATCTTTATTACTCCACTTATGATAAGTACTTTACATTTGAAGTCTAGAGAGAATTACAGTCCAATTGAATTAGCAAAAGCAGAGGACACATTTGAAATAAGGGCACTACTCACAATAAGGCTGCAATCAAGAGGGATGACTCGGAATCCTGATGGTAAAAGAGGAACATCGTCTGACACTGCAACATCAACAGGTGCGAAGACAAGCTGAGCACAGGCCCCCACTGCATTCTCGTCAACTCCACTACAAAACTGCATTCCCCATCCCACACATGCCAAGGAGTAATTTGTCAACTGAGCCCTTTAGTGAAACCTTGGATACTAGGAAATGAAGAGGTACTGGCCAGTCTCATGCTTTCCACAACGGCATGGAGTTCAGTATGTACTTCAACTTTCCCAAAACTTCCTTTTTATCATTAGCTGAGCTCACAAAGGTTAAAAGAGGTAAGGAAATCTGTATTCATGACATGGTTGTGGACCAATTTTGTTTGGTCTCTCACAGGTGTGGTGAGAGCTATAAATGGGATTTCACTGTTCACAAATTTATGGGCAAGAGGTAGGAGACCTGTAATAAGAAATTGTCACGGGTGTGAATACCATTGGGTGCTCCTCCATGCCTTTCCAGTTTCACAACCTCCAGAAACTACACATCCAGAACCAGTTGGCCAAAACCAATCAGCACCAGAGTTTACATTTGTACTTATGAACCATTCACTCAAATTCTGAGACTCCGATGCATCAATTTTAGTTATTTAACTATGTGCCTTGGAACTGAAAGAGCACAAGAAGTGAAAGCATTTTACCTCTTCTTGCTCAACTGAATGAGCCAAAGGTAGGGGCAGCTGCACATGACCAGCATTTCCACTGCGAGTACTAGTACGGAAGGCAGCGGCAGCATCAGCATCAATATCACAGTCAGCCCACTCTGATCGATGCTCCCGTAAAAACCGTATCAACAGTGCTGGAGGTACATTCTGCAATCAGAATGCAGTCCCATCCTATAAGAATAGGTTCTGCTGAATAGATCAAACCTTAATGGCCAGCAACTTCTGTGAATTTAAGTCCACTGAAAATTGAAGTTGATATAAAAAAAGTATGTAAGAAACAAAAGTCACTGTGTCCCTAAACACACAACATGAGATCTTAAATTGCAGAGGATGATACAACCTAGAATACTACAAGAGACAACCCAGTATCACCTGTTGTCAGTCACTGGCCCAATCTCAGCAGGAAAGATCACCCTTCAGGACACTGAGGCCCTGGTGGGCCTTAGGAGTGGGGCAAGATCTGAAAATGCAAAAATGGAACAGAAAGGAAGAAGGAAGAATTTGTCAGAACAGCATGATACGAACCTGTAAGAGCATGGATGCCTTTGCACATAAGATACCTCCACCAAGGGAACAGAGAAGCCTGTCAGCAGCTACCTGTCCCATACCTTTGGCAGTAGGAGACTCATTGAGGACCACACTTACATCATCCATGCCATCACTAACTGTTGCAGCCCAACCGTCATCTGGAAATCCATTTACTGCCTGGTTGAAACCCCTGTAGGCCCATGACCATGATGTAACATTAGACAACTTTCATTTTCCAGCTGGTAGGGAAATGCTGCAGGCAAATGATCCCTGGTTCTTGTTTTCCAATTGTCCAAGTTCTGGGCACATGCATGCTCACAGCATGCTCAAGTGCTTCCAAATAGGGGTTTACCTTGCAAGGCGCTGACTGAGAGCTCGAAGCACAGCAGGCTGCTGCCCACCCCGTGGTCCCACAGCACCACTTGCCTCTTGTGCAACCCGCCGCAAATGCCTAAATGCCTGCACACCCAAAATACAGTTGAGCTTTGAAGGGTATTAAAACACTCTATGCTGCCAATATACTGTGTTTTGAAATGTAGATGACAACTATGTGCAAGGCTCTATAACTGCTCCTTAGATTCTTTTCTACCCTTTAGAATTTTTGAACTAAACTCATATACCCGGGATTTACAAAATCTCTATTCACTGGAAGTACGCATATCTAATTTCCAAACACTACATCTCTGTGTGCAAATTCAGGTGGAAGTGGACAATATGCGTTGAAAGGTCTCTTTATCTGTGGGTCAGGTCGTGTGTCTTTTTATGAAGCCATGTCTTGGGTATGAGATTCTGAGTTTTAATTGGAACAAGCCAGATCCCTGGAAGCATTGCAGGTTTTCAAAGACTGCCTGAGCTGACAAAAACCATTCAATGATCCTGCAGGAAAACCAAGGGTTGACTTTCAAATTTGCAAATGTCTTACCACAATTGTTGTCTTTTGTGCAAGGACAGCTGAAGACTCATAGAGGGGTCGCAGCACCTCTGGGACACTCCATGGCTGCACTCACAAGAGAAGCATTTACAGTCAACACTTAGCAGATGCACACTTCTCTGTTAGCCTGTGTCACATGCACCGAGACAGGTTGATTTCAACTGAAAAGAATTTCTAAGGCTAAATCTTGAGAAATGGTCTTTCAGATTGCAAGGGCCCAACAGATGCTGTGTAAAACTGATACTATGTCCAACTATCACATTTTGATGAGTGAAATATCAAAAATATCACGGTGTCATGTATGTACAAGCAACATGCCAGTCTGCTGAGAAGCCACGAGAGGGTCTTCTGCACAAGCTCTACCTCTAAGTCCACATGATCAACAATGTGAATTATGCACCCCCCTCCATCACATGGCCGAATCAAGTAACCACTGGGTAACATCTCTGCCCTCACAAACGACTGGACACGAGGCATTGTAGGGCCCCCCTGTGTTCCAGTCAATGATCTTTCACAAATCTGCACAAATTGATGAGTGCAGTTTAGGCATTTAGAAAAAAGATGTCCTCATCAAAGCTCAACTGGTTGCTTGCATCTTGCATTGTCCCACTAAATTTTGCTGTTCAGCATTGCATCCTTGAACTCTCTAAGGGCTAGTCTGGACATTCAACAATTCCCTCTTCCACTGATGAACTGAGATGAAACACTTGCAAGCAGTCATGGACATCTAGTGTGCATGGAGAATGACTTTCATCAACATACCACCAAGCTTCCATCTTCAAGAAGAGTGGTATATCTTAAAGTACAGAAGTCCCGAGGAGGAGCCAATGTTGTGGGTGCATACATCTGTAGACAAAGAATCCAGATTTCAGTTTGTGTGTGCACTGGCAATTTACCAGTAGAGCATGGATGTTCACAATGATGCACGGTTTTCTAAGAACAACTTTACAAACAGCAACATCTAGATGAAGTAGGAAGGCAAGTAGTTGAAGGCATATAGTTTTTCCTGACCTGTGTGTAAATGAGCTCCACAGTTCCCCCATTTCCTGTTGGAAATGCACCCAATATGTCTAGGCAGCGGCAGTCCGGGAGCCATGATGGCCGATCTTTCAAAATTTCTGCCACCTGGTCCATAAGCACAATATAACTGGTGCAGGTTAGCTTGTCAAAATCATACTCTATACCATGAAGAGTGAGTCAGAGAGAATAGTCAGTTCTGCTGGGCAATTCTCCACTAGCATATTTTCATTCAGAAATGGGCATTTGTGTAAAAGTGTTTCATACCTTGTTAGGCTCTAGCCCCACCAAGCCACAAGCTCTTGCTGCTACTCCCGGACAGCCATGAGATATGGAGACAATGCCAATGGCATCCGGACCAGGCTACACCCAAGAATCCCAATCCATTTGAAGTTTGAGTGACCATATTAGATCTAATTGGACCAGATAGTCAGTTACCATACACCTTTGTACCAGAAATCAACATCAAGATTTTCCTCTGAGCTGACAGAGGAAGCAAAGACGCACACACCTTCATACCCGGTAACTGAATCCAGTCAATTGCAGTTCCCGTGGCTTTAGCAACAAACTCTGTTACAGTTTCCTCTGCTATTGACAACAGTCTGCCATTCACAACAAATTTGATGAGTGGAGGAAGACAGTGGTTTCTCTAGCTGAGACAAACTATCTGTTCATCTGATATGCAAATTGTCAGAGAGAAATGTCAGAATGACTCTTTTGCCAGAAAGAGCTTGCGATACATGCCCAGAAACATCACAATGATCAACAAAAATCAAGAACTCCTTATGTCCAGTGTGAGCCAAAAGCACTTACAAGACCACCAACAGAAGCAGCAGCTGATATTAAAAACCAAAAAAGAAACAGGGATTGCAATGAAGACAGTGATTGACATCCCTGGTGAGAAGAGTCTTAGTGGCATAGGGCATTTCAGAACTAACCCAGCTGGGCTTGTACCACGAGGTGAATGCTGTGGAGTGGGCTGTGGTGGAAGACCAACAGTAACCACTGAATCTGAGCTAGTGTCAGTGGAGCCAACAGCAGCCTGCACATATACCCACATACTCATATGCTGAGCTAGTATTCCCTCCACCATTGTGCTTTGCCCCCTATAACTATGAGCTGCTGCTGCTTCCTTTCTTCCCTTCATGGGATGCTGCCACAGCACTTAAACCTACCTCACAAAAATTGCATATATCTCTGATTGGAATTGGGATCATGGAAAAGGTCTCAGATTGTAATTCAACTTAATCAAAGGCTACTGCCCCTCATGAACAACAGAACTCAATTCTGTATAGAGTTGCAGTATAGAGTCATGCATACCTGATCTGGTGGGCGCTTACTGCCAGGTATGGGAGGTGCCTGCTGCAGTTGCTTCCTCAGGAAGTGGTTGTCAATAGTGAGTTGCGAGGTGTGCTTTGCAAGCCGCTCATTCTCCTCCATCAGGAGTTTGTTCAGTGCTGTCAACTTTGCATTCACACTCACCAACCGTGTTGCTTCTTTGCGCTGCTTCTCCCGACACCTGCAAGCATACCCATACATACATATTGCATCAGGAGCCTCCTCACCCAGCTCCCCTCTCCCAAGTTCTCCTACAAGAAGATGGTTGACAATGTGTCTCAAAGCAGGCAAGCTCTCAGATACAATATTGCCGCCATTGACAGCAGCTTTCCCTTTTCAAATACACGATGTGGAGACGATCACAGAAGTAAGAAAAGAAGATTTGAATGAAGATCTGTCTGGGGAAGAGGGGCAAGTGAGACTTTGCACCGCACCGTCTGTTCTGGAACCAGACTTTGATCTGCTTGGGTTCAATGTTTGCAAGGATAGGGCAGTCCTTGATGAGCTGCTGGCGCCTGATAGAGCTGGGCTTGGGGCACTCATGGTACACACGCTCCAAAGCCTCCACTTGCTCATTAGTGTAGCGAACGTACTTCCCGGAAGCGTCCATCCCCTGCATGCTTGTACTCGTTGCACCTCCCTACTCCTCCCTCCTCGCTTTGCTTCAAAATCTGTAACCGCAAAACCACACTTCAGACGATACCGATCTGCCTCCAGTGTGCGTTGTTGTTCTCTTGAAGCAAAGGACGCTGAAGCTGAAACGCAAATGTTCTAATCCAAAGATTGCCGAGTGTTTCGCTACTCTCTTGGCAATTTGCGACTTTGCCTACTGGAAAAGAAAGGACTGGAAACTAGATCGTGATGCAATTGATTGTGTAGTTGATTCCTTCTTCTTCTTCAGTTCTGAAAGAGGTAGTAGTAGGCAGATACGCAGCAGGTAAGCATCCTGGTGTGAATCCAGCTATCTGCAACTTCCAGAGGTCCTGTTCCTTTGCAGTTTTTTGACGTCGAACGGCTTCCAGGTTTGACAGATTGATGGCAGTGGAAAGTCTTGCTGCTAAGATCGCATAGAGAGTTCTGGTTTCAGTAAGTAATGTGATCTCCTGCTGCAGCATTGTTAGCAGTGGAAGAGCCAGTGCAGCAGCAGCAGCAGCAGCAGCTCAGAAGCATCAGTGTTACGATTCTTCTGGCTGGCTGGCCAGGAATCAATTCCCTCCAGTTTCTTAGTGCCGGACGGGAAAGATCATTCGATCATGGCACATGACGCGCACGTCAAGTCTCTGCGAATTACTACTACTGTGACAAAGCAAGCGTTCTCGACTCCGTCGTGCTACTGTTATTTCAACAATTCCCGGAACTCTGGACAGCTACCAGACAACAATGTCTACTCTCTTGTGCAAGACTTAGGAGCAGAAGAGGAACTCGGCATGGTCGGATTAGAACATTTTTCGCTCTTGCCTGTCCCTAAGTCTCGCGTCGTTCCCTGTCAACTTTCTAAGACCGATATGACTTATTTGATAAGCTCCCGGCCGGAAGCGGAAGTAGTCCTGTTCGGAACCTTAGTTTGAAGGCCGTCTTGAAAGACGACAATGAACAAGAACTTGAAGATCATCTGAAATACTTACTATGAAGCAGACAGTTTTTCTCCAATCTGATTCATAGAAACTTAGAGTCGCAAAACGCCGAAGAAGAAAATATGTCCAAGCAAAAGCAAAACGACTCTGGACTGTTAAAAAAACCATCGAAACAATTTCAAGCAAGTCTTTGATGAACAACATGGCACAATCTTCTCCTTGAAAGACATTCTCCTTGAAAGATCTCGTCTCAACTCCTCCTACACTACAAAACACGGTTTGATACTTACACACATGTATATTACACGAAAGGCCGAAGACCAAGACAACAGGGAAGAAAAAGGAAATGAAGAAAAAGACCCACGGTACATAATAGAAACACACAGAGACAAAAAGAGAAAGGGGAGCAAGTAAGACTAATAATATTGCACCTTCTACTTCTTCTTCCACTGTCGGAGCTTGTCAAGAATATACTGAGAAAGCAGACTTGCTGCCGCCGTAGAAGAAGCTCATGGAACAGACTTCTTGAATCTCAGCGATCATCTTCTTCTACTTCTTACTCCCGGCTATGTAAAAGCAGCGACAGCTACGGAAAAACAAATCGGCATTGGCATTGAGCGAGTGAGAGGCTATAACAACAAAATATCAACACAAAACGCAGCGCATCAAACAGAACCGAACCAACCAAACAAACAAAAAAAAAAACCAGAAAAATATTCGCAGTCAGACACGACGAAGCTCTTCTACTACCGCGGCAACAAACAAACAAACAAACTCGCTCTATAATCACCCCCCGCAGCACCTCCTCCTGCTCCTCCTCGGACTTGTCCAGAGCGTCCCCACAAAACACTCTTTCTTCTCTCCTTGCCCCCCCCCCCCCACACACACACCCCACGTTGTCAGAAGAGAGAGAGAGAGAAAACAAAACGGGCAGAAGAAGAAAACTGGAACTATACTGCCCGGACTAAATATTTACATACGTACAAATACATACATACGACTGCCCAATTCCACGTCTCAAACCAGCCAATAGTTACTGTTTAATTTTTACCCCCCACCAATATTAAATTACGGCGCAACACTACTAACCCTAAAGGTCAGCTCTAGCCCGACAACTAGCTACCTACTTCTGTCCCCACCCTCCCCTGCCCCCCTAGAAGCTAGCTGTTGTCACCCATGCTAGGAGCAGCCTTTTTTTGGGGGCGAAATTTCGGCAAAAAAGCGAAAATAAAAATTCAAAATTCGAAAATAACTGATTCTAAAGGTTTTCAATCGCCAGAAGTCATTAAAAATAAGAAAAAGAAAGAAGAAGTAAAAATCGTCAGATTTTTTATAAGTGGTTTTCAGTTTGTAGCCAAAAATGTAGAAGAATGACTAAAGATTTGCACTTCATATTTAGTTTATAGCCAGATTTTGTTAAAATCTTCTTGAGAATGATAGCCACTTTGGCTACAAACAAAAATTCCAAAAAAACACACTGGCTAAGCCTAGGACTAGGGTAAACTAGTAGGTAGTAGGGGAAATTGGAAATAATGAATCCTGCAGACGTTGGTATAATAAATAGGCACTTTGGTTGGTAGGTAGGTAGGTAGGTAAGTTGGTCAGTAAGCAAGTAAATCCAGTAAAAGTTAATTTAATAATCATGTATAGTTCCTAGCTACTTTTACTGCGGATTCCAGATCCCTGAAAAATTTCTACTTATGTCCAGGTCCTGAAAAAACCTTAACCTATTTCCAGGTCCTGATTCACTGTTTTCTTTTGGCCTTCTTTGTATGTGTGTGTGTGTGTGTTTGTTTATTGGCTTCTCTTTCTTTTTCTTTCTTTCCAGCCCCGGGATTTCTTTCACGTTATTAGCAGTTGTCGTGGGTCGTCGAGGGAAGAAGACAGGCTACGGACCGGGGGACCACGCGCACATTTTTTTTTTAACCCGCTGGACAGTCGCGCGCCGCCATCGCCTTTGCCTTTTTTCTCTCTCTATATATATATATATAAAAGTAGTTTCCGTGCGTACATTTTTGCTGCGCGGTGTGCTGATCGAAAACCCTGACTGATGACTTGCGAACAGGCACGCAGGCCGGCGCAAGTACTTTGATCTTCTTCTTCTTCTCGTTGTAGTTGCGTTATAAACTTAAAAATTATTATCTATCAATCTAAGTGATCAATCTAGCTCTTATTCTTCTTCTTCTTCTTATCCATCTACACTCGCCCCCAAAACGTCGCCTTCAAAGTTCAAACCATTTGCTGATTTTATTTTATTTACTTCAGGTGCTGTATGATGCTTGGTACTTTACTGGTAGTGATGGGATCATGGGCAGCAGTCGTCGTCCGTCGTCGTCGAGATGCGCGCTGTGATAAAAGTTGTGCATCGAAAATAAGCAAATGAACAAGTACTTACTTATTTCGGCGAGACAGAAGAAGAAGGGACCCCCTTTCAACTCTGCTTCTAAATTAGGTCATGAAGATGAGGAGGTTTAGGGTTTAAGACTCTCTCAGTGTGAAAGAGTACTCATTTAGTTAGTTAATTAGCTAGCTAGCTAGCTGGTTAGTTAGTTCGTTAGTTAATTTGTTAGTCAGTTCACACCTCTGAATTTCAGTGCTTTATATTGCAAAAAGTTACAAAGAATTTTGTGTTCAGGAAATGTACTACCTCTATGGTGGTGGGTGTTAGTTTATTTGGAGTCCCCACCCCTCCCCAAGTTTGGCATTTTAGTTTAGAGTTTTAAAGCCCCAACTTGGTCTCGAAGAGTAACTAGTTAGTTAATTAGTTAGTTAGTTAGTTAGTTAATTAAAATTGGTTAGTCAGTCCATAGCTCTAAATTTTGCCATGCCATTTACGGAAAAAAAATTAAAGATATGATAATTTTGTTCTCCCGGAGGAAAATATGTACTATAGGGTGATGGGTGTCATTTGGAGTTTTCCCAAGTTTAGTATTGAACTAAAGGCACGGGGCATACCCAAAATAAGGGGCCTACAATGAGGTGGTAATTCCGAGCCCGAGCCTACATTTTGGGAATGTTGCCCACCTTTGACTTTACTTTAGTTGTGGGTGCATCCCAAACTTGAAGTCACTTTGATAATTTGGCCCTCCACAAGAAATCATGTTACTTTGATACTCTTCAAACATCAGCATTTTCTACCAATATGGGACTATGGTGAACATATTTCAAGAAATATTTTGAATGCACATTTTGCTCCACCTCATTGCTTGAGTAGAATTTTTTTTTCTTAATCATTTTTGGCCTAAGCTTTTACAAGAGCTTAGATACTTATTGTAATTCATATTAATTAATTAAATTAGTTGTGGTGCATCTCAAAACACAAATGTTTTGACAATTTTTTTTTTTTTTTTGCAATGGGCCATTTGGTTGGCCTATCACCAAAAACATTATGAAGTCTTTCCCCCCTTCTTCAACGAGAAATCACTTTTTTTACATTGTTTTACAAAGTTGTGTAAAACCATATAAATGTATATTTTTTAAACTTAGACTATCTTACACAATTGCATAAAAGCATGTAAATATATTTATTTTTACACTTACACTATTTTACATGGTGGAAAATAAATTTACACAATTTTATACTTACACAAAATGTTAAGTCCTAAATCATTTACACACACAAAACTTTTTGGGCAATGGAGGGGAAGGCAATAGGTAGAACATATTCTCTATACATGTACAAAATACCATAGTCCTTGGGCAACTTTTGCATAAATTATTTTATTTTCTTAAATGCTCAAATTTTCAAAAAATATTTACATGTACATAATACCATAGTCCTTTGTACAATAGCCATTCGTTTTTGTGTGAAATTTTAAGAATTATCTTGTGCAAGGATTCAATAAGTTCTTGTAACATTTAGCCAAAAATTCAAAAAAAAAAGAATCGTCAGATTTCTATACATGGATTCAAGTATGTAGCTAGCAAAAAATATAGAAGGATGTTTAAATTTTCTCCTTTCATATTTTATGGTCTACCTATTGACATAATTTCTAATGGGTGGAATGCTGAAAAAGAAGAAAGTGAGTTTGTTGGCCTTGCCCTCCAAGGGAAGGCTAATTGTGTTTAGATTCATGAAAGGGCATATTATACCAGCTTAAAAGGATTTTGGCCCTTGGGATAATAGGTAGGTCTATCTAATTTTTATATGAGGATTTTTGAAAGATGATATTTTTGGCTTGTGTTGAACCTTGAGATTAGTTATAGAGTTATAATATCTTCTCGGAGTTTGGTTTCTTTCAGAGGATTTTTTTGAAGATTATTTTTTTTTGCATCGGGAAATATATTTGAGTTTTCATAATTCTTCTTTTGCCTTCAGATATTTTTAAAAAATGTAAATGGCAAGGTCACAGTGTGACACACCCCTTTGTTCTTTGTTTTTTTCTGTTTGCATGGGGGGAGGTTGTATTCATTTTCATTTGTGTTTGGATTTTTGTACCATACACATTCGGTGGTAGACTAGTGCAAGTATGGCAAATTGTCACTCATCATGCTCATCTCTCTCTCTCTACCTTCCTCTCTTCCTCTTGTTGTAGCATGCTTAGCTTCTAGTGGTGGGTGCCCCACTATGTACCCTAGTACCTACCTACTTTGAACGAGTACCATGTACCACTTGCTACTATCATACTTGTATCCGACATGATTCTTGGGAATTTCTTATTCTCGTGTCGTTTTTGCTTTGAAATAGTGCGTTATTATATCGCATGTTTGGTAAGCACGGACGTTGGAGAAAGACAAAGGTTTTTTTTCTTTTGGGTTTTGGGAGGGTGGGGGAGGGTGGGGATCTTTTTCTGTTTTTTTTTGGTGGGGGGTTTTTGTGTTCCCAATGTGTTCCCATTAGGGTTTCAAACTGTTCCCCAAGTTCCCAATGTGTTCCCAATAGACGTTCCCAATACCACCTCATTTTTAAAAATTCCATATTGTTTGGCCATGGTTCAACTTTCATGTATATGAGTTGTAAAGGGGGCAGGGACGGAGGGTGGTGAGCAAGGGGGAAGCATATTTAGGCTATTATTATGTTGGCAAGCGCCCCCATGTTCCAAAAATATTGATGATGGCCCAAAATGAAGGGCGAAAAAAATACTATTAGGTACTACTGTAGGTTTTACAGTTCCAAGTTCCAATACATATGTGCCTGAATTTGTGATGTGTACCCTTTGAAGATATCTACATGATTTAGGTTTTCAAGTTGCTCTAAAAACCATGATTGCAAGCTTGAAAGATTTTATGTGCTAGATTTGGGTCAATACTCAACACCATGTGGTACCCAATTTCCAATTTTCAAATATGAATGTCCCTAATATTCGGTAAACCCTAGGTTGGTCCAGCTTTTTCCCCAATTTTTTTTGGGTTTGATTGATCCTAGCAAAATAAGGGGTGTATCACACTGTGGCCTTGCCATTTACATTAAATAGTATCTTAAGGCACAAGACGAATTATGGAAACTCAAATATTTCACCATGCAAAAATATAATCTTCAAAAAAACCTCTAAAAGAAACCAAAAGCCTTCAAGATATTATAACTCTATAATTAATCTCAAGTTTCAACACAAGCCAAAATATCATCTTTCAAAAATCCTCATATAAAAATAGATAGACCTATTATTTATTACCTAGGGGGCCCAAATCCCTTAACCTACTATACTCTATAATGAATCTAAACACAATATCCTTGCCTTTGTAACCAAGGCCAACAAATCATAGACATTTAAGTCTGAGATTTTATTTTAGTAAATCGACACCCACCGCTATCTAAACTAACATAGTCACACGCCTAAACATGCACACCAAGACTTTCATAAGCCCATCATCTTGCACATAAAATCCTTAAACACGAAAAAGTTAAAATCATGTTCACATTAAAGTAGGTTCGAACAACAAATAAACCCTAACATGAAACTAATGCTCTGCAAGAAATACGTAACATTATGATTCAGCATCTCCACTATGGAACTCCAAATGTCCCAATTTTTCAACTTTGTCTTTAAAGAGTTCCTTTGGGAGGTTAAGATTGTCACAATTTGCATATTTTGGTTACTAAAAATGTGAATAAATAAATAAAATTAAAGTGTGTTTTGCATAAAAGGTGACAACAACATAGGCCAAATAAAGGGTTCATGTAGTCACCTTTATGTAGTCTTGTGAGTGATTATTTGTGCAAAGAATTGCCGCACTCTTAAAAGATGTGTGTCAATACAAATGTTGTCAACATATTTTTCAGCACAAACAACATCATGCAAAATAGTGATGGGTGGCTTAATGTCACTATTTTGCACAATGCTCATGATCGTAGTAGACAAGGTGAATGGTGACTCAATTTGAAAGGAAGGATTTCAGATGAGAAAGGACTACTACATGTGCTTGTCACCTTATCCCAAAAATACTAATCCCATTTCAAGTGAAGAATGATGTTTTGTTTTATATTGCCATCATCAAAGCACTCCATGTTGTCTATTGTATGGGTGGTATATTGTTTGAAAAGAAGATTGGAAGTGGGAAATGGTCCAAACATGAGATGTGGAATCAAACTATGAACAAGGAAGAGAAAGTGGAAAGCATGCAAAACCCTAAACCCTAACACCCAAGGAGCCAGGAGTTCAATATTTGCCCTTGAGGAGGTGGGAGCCAAGGGTAGTCATTTCAGGAACTCCCTCCTTCAAGAGAGTTGCCTGGCATAAAGCATGCATGCTTAAAGTTTTTATTTTAATTTTTTTTCCGATGATACCTGGTGGGTACCTAGAGCTGGGTATCATGGGTGAAGAAACAATGTTTAGCTTTACTAGAAAACAAACTAGAGCATTATTTCATAAAGACCCAATGGGTGTTTACATTTCACAATGGAGCCTCTAAATACACTAAGGAATTTGACCCCGTGCTTTATGGTGGTGTATGGTGAGACAAAATGTGTTTTTTTCCCCTCGAAAATTTGAGGTTTGAGCCATTTTGGATTGTAAAATTTTGCTTGCTCCTATTGGATAGGCTTCATCTTTGAATCATCAATAGGATAAATAACTATATCAGCCATAAACAATTACACAATGTTACTTCTTTCAATTTTGGATTTTAAGAAAAACTTTACCATTAAAAAGTTCATTTAAGTTAGATATGATTTCTTCTACCCATAATTCTAGTTAGGTATAATAATTCCAATTTAATTTAATGCACGCTTTTATCACAACTCAAAGCTCTTGCACATTGCCAAAGAAGAAAAATGCAATTACTTACTTATTGGTAGGCCTAGTTCAGTCGAGATGCAATCGGACATTTTGCTAAGTTTTTGAAATCAAAATTTCCCAAGCCAAAGGTGGCAAGGTACAAGTTAAGAGACACTTTTGATCTTGCACACAAATTTGAAAGGTATGAAAAACTCTTTGGACATGTAAGTAGATTCAATTAGGTCACATAAACCCCCTTTTATATATTTCATGTTTAATTTGCCCCCCACCCTTTTGCATTGCGACGGGTTTTTTTAAAAAACCATTTTAGGGTTTCAAGGCCCCTTGTAGTAGTTAAGATTTGACACTTTTTTTTTTATAAACATAGTGGGTAGTAGGTTGGGCCAATTCATCACCAAAACTTTGAATTATAAATCTTTTGGGTTGGCTGCAACAAGTTGCAAGTAATAATGATTGGCCGGACATTGTGGCCCACCCTAACATGTCCAAAAATTTCAAACCATTTATTTCGATTGCATTTCCAATGCTACGGTTTCAATTCGAGTTTCAATTAATTTCACCCACCGACACCAAAATCAAATTTCACACAGGCTTTTTAGCTGTTTGGTTCTTCAGAACACACACGGTTTTTTTAGTTTTGAAATGATTGCCGTAACAATAGACAAACCGAAAAAAATGAAAAATTTGTGTGTGAACATTAAAAAGAAAATAAAGGGAAAAAAATTCGATCCATTCCACCACAATAGACAAAAAATTGTGCGAACATAAAGTTCCATTCCTTTTGGTAATAGACAAAAACCTCATTCGTCCAACATAAAAAATTCGCGTCCTCCAGCAAATGGACAAAAAGTTTTGTTCCGTCATGGATGGACGTCTTCTTCTCCTGATCTGCAGATGCACCCTCCCAACAACCTCCTGCAGGGAAGATCAGGTCCAGTTCAATACGTCCGTCCGTCTGTAACGACTTTTTCCCCTCACTTTCCTTTCTCTCTTTTCAGGCACCCCCCCCCCCCCAAGGGACTGATCCCTGGCAACAAAAACACACAACACGGACAAAAAGCAGCAAGGAAGGAATTGTCCAAGGAATTATTATTTCTATGTGTATGGACGGACAAATTTTTTTGTTGTGGTGTGTGTGTGTGTGTTTGGGGGGGCGGGTGTTAGTTAGTTGGCGGGTGGGCGGAGGGTGGCTAATGGCGGGGTAGTGGTCGGAGACTTTTAAGCTTTAAAACTTAGTCAAGAAACTTTAGTACAGATCTAGGCACCTCCAAATTGTTCGATTTTGATATTCGATTGAGTGCTACATACATACATACATACATACATACATACATACATACTTTCTCTCTCTCTCTTGAAATCCATCTCTCGACTCAAACCTTGGTAACCTAGGGTTTTTACCCACCATTTAAAGCACTCCGGGAGGTTTCCTTGTTGATTTTGTAGGGCACCTTACGTCTGTGAACTATGGGTTCTCAAAAGTGTACAAGTGTAGGGTAAAGCCCTAGTGTGGAGAGGCATTCTCAAAATAGGGGGCCAATGACCAAGCTATAGCTGAGTCCTTTGATCCTGCATTTTCAGAATGTCCCTCAACCATGGGCTTTACCTATATCGTAAGGCAAGGCGTGAGACAAAATTTATCATGGACCAAACCTCTATAGATAATGAAGCCTATGAACGGGAAGGTCCTTACACTTCTAAGTAGGCATAATATCCCTCCCAATTTATAAGAAGGGAGATTCATGGATATAAGGTGCCCTCCACATACACGAGAATTTTTTTTCCAAGTGCTTTACGTAGGTGTAAGGTCCTCTCCCAAATCATAGACATAAGATCCTTCCTACTCCTATCACCTCGTGTTCTACAATTGTTTAAGCTTATGATAAGGTTAGGCCCGTACGTTATGTTGGGTAAGGCCCATGTGTTGGTAGCAATTTCCCAAAATGTGGGGGCTAGACTCAACTACCACACCCATCCTAAGCTCCTTGTTTTGTGAATGCCCACACCTTGTGGGCCTTACCCAACTTGAAGTAGGAGGGGATATCTATGTAGGCACTGCAACTTGAAAGTAGTCACAATTTTCCTGACAACAAAACAAACAAACCAACAAACAAACAAACAGAGCATAACACCTAGCCATTATTATCATTTAGTGTGGTTTGAACTTCGAAGGCACCTTGCATGACGGAATACTTTTTTGCCGTACATCTTTTCTCCATCAAAATTAGTGCCCTAAAATTCAAGATTCAACACTAAGATTGAATTCTCTTCGGCATTTTGGTGTAAGATGCTGGTAGAGACGATGACCTCAATTACTTTACCTCCAAATCTTTATGTGTAAATGGGTATTAAAAAAATGGCTAGCCTCGGATAGAATGAATGTGAGGAAATTTTCCTTGGAGTGGGATGTCCCACAATTAGGGGCCCAACAAGTTCAACTCTTGACCCTTATTTGGGGAATGGCCCACTCCTCCTCCTCCTCCTCCACCTAGGGCCTTACTTTACACTTCATATGTGCTAAGGTAAGAAGAAGAAATCGAAACAAGGAGCCCTTGCATGGCAAAGGACCCAGGCATGAATAACAAGCGCCTCAGTGCAAAATAGTTCTGCCCCTTAGGATAGCAAATTCAAATTTCAAACCACCACCAGTTTTAAAAAGGAGGAAATGTATGGACAAAGCTCCAAAAGCATGAAATCACAACAACACCTGGCGAACATTCCTCAAAATGCGGGATCGAATGAGAACTACATACATTGCTTGGTAAAACACCTAGTCTCTCTTCAGTAGTCACTCCCTCTTTCTAAAGAGGAAAGAGAGAGAGAGAGAGAAAGAGAGAGAAGGGAGAGGACTGAAAAAGCACCAACATTTGAGCTTCCCACCTGTCCATGTTCCATTCTGGCAAGACTGAAGCTGGTTTTTTCAGGCATACAACAACCCATATGCAGCAGTGTTGTGTGCAGGGCGGCCTGGCAGTGGGACCCAAATTTGATCATCACTACCTGTCATCACACCCATCATCACAGATTCCTCTGTACAGAGCCAAGGCTTTTCACGAAGCGTGTCCGGTACAGGCCATTTGTGGCCCTTGTTTGCGGCCTGTGAGACTCAAATTTCCTCACAGGCATTGAAAGCGGCACAATGGCACCCAAAATAAAAAAAGCCCGCCACACACCATGGGGAACCAAAGAACCTTTACAAACTTCAGTTAGTAATTAAGGCCCACCCAAGTGAGGTATGCCCCAGAGTTGGACACCTGCTTGGGCTCTAGCTTGGCAGTGGGGCCCTTATTTGGGGAAATGCCTCCCTCCTAGGGCCTCACCCTACACCCCTCCCAATGGACAAATGCTCCTGCAGCAGCAAGATTAGGTCTGTTGGTGTTGCTTGACCCATTCTGGTTTGAAAGTTCATTCACCAATTGTATAATTGAGTATTGTATAACTAGAGTTAAGTCAGAGCAAGCACCCACTATGGAAGAATATGGCCATAACAACTGGAGCACCTCAACTATTCACAATAACTTGTGTGCTCTCGCCAATTACCTAGTCCACAAATGCAAGAAGCCCTAGGGCATGATTTTTGAACGTGAGAATGACATTCAACACAACCCCAATTCGTCAAAAATTCAACACCAAAGTGCAAGAAAATCATTCCTAGTTTCTAAAGGAGATTGATTAAGTTGCCTACCAATGTTGTGCCCATTTTGAACTCATAGAGACCGATCTGTTCCATTGTTTAAATATTTCAGAGACAAAAAAGCAAAAGAATTGCTGGTCTGTTTTTGCATGAGAGAACCCATTTGTTTATGGGTAGTTGTTTGATTTTTTTAATTTCTTGAGCATTGTGGTTATATATATATATCTCAAAACCATTTTTTTTTTCAAAAAATTGAGGGCCATGGATATGAATCATAAGAACCCTCCTGAACACTATGGCGTTTTTTCATAACCACCCAACAAGGGAGGGTAGGGTAGGAAATCTAAGTGGTTACGATGTAGGCACATAAGTAGGTACTAAGCGATTCACTTGGTGTCTAGTCTACCAGGTAGATAGATGCATGTGGATGGTTGGTACATAGCTAACCACTCGGGTTAGATTAGACAATGTGGGACCAGAATACAATGAAAAATGTTTTTCTGTCCCACATATGACCATCCGTTTTGCATAGTGCCCTAGTGGCGGGTGCTTTGTTTACTCTGGCCCTAACCAAGGTGGTTAGCTATGCCACTCACAAAGGTAAAATGGCCCTTTATATGTCATCATAAGTGAGCTCCCCATGTGACAGGTACATGATGGTGGGTCTTTATGCAGTGGTTGATTATGAGGTCCTGATTGGGAAGAAGGAACGGAGGGAGGGAGGGAGGGGTGGGTGTTTTGAATTATGAGGGAGGAGGAGGGTAGATTGACAAAGCTTCAGCTGAAGAAGAAGCCCTTCAGAAACTCTAAACCAAAAGAAAAAAAAAAAGCCTTTCATGTATGTGCAAACAACAACATGAGAGCACACACCATTTGTCAAAAGGAAGAAAAGAAAAGTAATGCTATAAGGACAAAGGCTTTTTTCTTTTTTAATAATTTATTTTTTTAATAAAAAAATTATTTTAAAAATAATTTATTTATGATTTATTTATAATTTTGAGGGTGGCACAAGGGGGAGAGAGGTAGAAACTTATTTAGCACGAGTGCTAAGTATATGCAGGTATCAGAAATGCCACCCTACCCACGGCCAGTTATCAGGGCTGTTCTTTACTGGTTCTTCCGTGAAAATTTTGCACTTTCTGAACTAAATAATGGTTTTCAAATAATCAGGTTTCAAGGTAATTATAGTAACTGTACATGTAGGAGCAGTGAAAATATATGTAGCAACAGAAGAGGCGACCTTTGATTTTGAATTTTATTTTTTTAATCTTGTTCGTGGCCTAGAAACGCCTGCAAAACTTGTTTGATGGGTGTAACAGGTCTTTTCTACTGCAGGGAAGTTTGTAACAATATAATAATCATACCCTGGAAGCCCAGTAATAATTTATTTTATTTTTTTGAAGGATAAAACTCTGAAAACCATAGAAATCTTTTGAAAGTCAAGCCCTGTTTCAGAATAGGCTTATTACCTTTCAGCCTTCTTTTGTCCTCTCGTCCGCTCTCTCTCTCTCTTCTCTTCTTGAGCTTGGATTGGGGATCAACACTCATGATCGTGATCCATTTCTTCTCATTCGACTTTCAGATGAAAATAATACGAACCACACACCCCCCCTTAAAAAAAAAGTAATAATAATAAAAACAAATTGCTGAGCAACTTTTACTCTTATTGCATAATGGTTTCGAGTTTCGACATCATTCAGGGTTTGTAGGTCATAGCAGCCGTAATTTTGGAGAGATAGGCTGCAATCAACTCAGGTTAAGCCATTGAGTACACTTGAAGATCAGCAATTTTGCAAATTTTTTTTTGTTTTTTTTTTCCGCCGGTGGCCACTAGAGGAAGAAGAAGAAGAAGCATCTTGACAAAAGAACCTTTTTTTTTTTTTTTGATTAGGCAATCTTACAACAATCATGTCAAAATTTGTCACCCAAATGGAAGGCAAAGTTATAATACCCCATGATTAGAAAAACAACAAAACATTTCCTGCAGCTTGACTTAATCCCCCCATCATGAAAGTCCCCACAATTTTGGGGTACAAAAAAAAAAAACTGGTGTGGAAACCAAGCTTTTAGGGGGTGGGGGGGTAAAATAAGCTTTTTTTTTTTTTTTTTTTATCAGTTTGCCCTAAGACTTTTGTTTAACCCTTAGCAAAAATATGAACCCTTATTATGGTGCATTCACACTTGATGTTAAGTTAGTGTTGAATGAAAATCTAGGTGGCATCCTAGGTGGCACCCCATTTTTAAATGGGCTATTGCTCAATGTTAAGTGAATGTTAGCTTAACATAGAATCCACAAAAGGCCAGGCACTTTGAAAAGCGAAATGCCCATTCCAAAATGTTGGCGTTTTGTTTTTTTATGTTTTCTTGTGATACCCATAGGGTATCACAACCCATCAGGTATCACAAAAAAATTGGAAAAAAATGATGCTAATTCTTTATATCAATTAATGTCCTCAAAGTGGGGAATTCCTGAAATAAGTACCCCTTGGGTGAAAGGGGTAAAATATGTGTATATAATGAAGTAATCATCACATAAGATGATTTTATGTTTCTTTGTTACTATTTACATTAATGTTATCCTTACAATCACCTTATGTTTGGCTTGTCATTTACCTTTGTTATTTCATGTAAAGTTTTCATTTGTCCTTAAAGTCGATGATATACGAAAACAACATCAAAACTCAAGATGAAACCCGTAGTGAAAAGTTCGAGCTCCAACAACCTCCCTTTCTTTTCAAAAAATTTAACAAAAAAATGGAACATGAAAACAATTGCTCCAACAATCTCCTACACAACACACAAACATCTTTCCCTTGTATCTTCCCTTTCCAATAAGACAACACACAACAAAATTGCAACTTCCTCTCTCTCCCACACAAAAAAAAGTGTTGAAAACCCAAAAAGAAACCAAAATTCCTCCTTGAAACCTTTACATATTTGCCCCAAAAGCAAAAACAACCAAAACCAAAATTCTTGCCCAAGATAACTTCAAAAACCTCTTTGTGCTTGCACCAACAACAAAACAAAGCTTGATTTTGGTGCTCTTGAAATAAAGAAAGAGTAATTTTGCAAAGCTCCTTGCATGAAAAGAGAGCTTCTTGGAGAGATGCCACAAACTTTTCACGAGTTTTTCATGTGATGGAGCTTGGAATTCCTTCGCACTCTTGCAAAACTTAAGAAATGCACATGAATCCAACTCATGACCAAATTCATTTGAGCCCAATTTGTGATGCAAAAATTAATTTTGGGTCCCCATTTGACATGTGTGAAATTTCTTGGGCATCCCAATTCATGTTTCAACAAAATAAGGGGTTCTAGTGTTCAATTTGAAACCTTTTATGAATAACTTTATAATATAATAGGCTTTTGGGTCATAGGATATTTGTCTTAAAGGATTTGATAAAATCATTATGCTTACCATTAGGATTTGTCTTTTGAAAACTTGGTTCAAGTCATTAGGTTGTTAAACTTGATAAGCATCTCTCTATGAGCAAGTATATAATGAAGGGTGACCCTCCTTCAAAAGGAAGTAATTCCTACATCAAACAATATCACAATATAATGTGTGAAATTGTTAGGTAACAATGATGGATTATTTTAAACCATGTTTGATAATCAACCAAATATTTTTTATGTGATCTTATTGGATGTGTGCAACATGTTGAAATATTGCATTGATTCATGGGAGCTTTTTTCTTAAGCATTAGCAAAGGATAATGCAACATTATTAACAATTTAATGAAGCAATTTCAATTCACTATATATATTTTTAACATAATATAAACATATGGTGTGTAAAGGAGAGAATTTAACTACAATAAAACAATAGTGTTTGCATTGTCAAAGACAAAATGGGTATGAATTAAATATTACAAAAACCAATTGGTCTGGACTAAAAAAGAGTTCATGGTTTGGAAAACCAAAATGTATGCTAGGGTCAAAGGTTGTTCATTTCTTTTTTGTTTGCTATTTTTCATTGCTTTTTAAAACCTTTGTTGCTCAAATTCTATGAAAATAGAAGACATGCTATGGATTGAAGACATTGTTAAGAACACACTAGCTCCCACATTTTTTACCAATTCTAAAATATCTTTTGAAATTTTGGTCTTAAAAATGAAGTTTAAAAGTAAAAGATTATTTAATTATCAAATGTACATTCCATAAAATATTTACATTTTAAAAATTCATCATCAAATTGATTATAAACCTCCAACTTTTTTAACATTGTTCTTACATAAATTTTCCATACAAATGAAGCTAAATTATCATAAAATTCCAATTCAAATATTAATTTAACTATTAGAATACATTTCATTATTTTTAAATGATTGTAAACATTTTAAAACATCACAAATATTTACTCCTTTCCCATATACACTTTAAAAACTTCCATTTCAAAATGAAGCTAAATATAATCATTAAAAAATAATCATAGATTTAAAGAAAACTAGAATGATCATAAAGGTAAAATTTAAAGAATAATTTAACTTTACCTTTAAATGTCTTTGATTTTATTTTTTAATTATTCAATTTTATTCACATTTTTTATTTACATCTTCATTAAAGTAGAAGTGTCCATCTTTATACAGTAATTTTTCGTGTAAAAATATTATTATTATTATTATTATTATTATTAAGTTACATTCTCTTACCATTGTAGGTGTTTAAAAAAACAATTTATTTAATGTACATTTTTTTTCTTTTACAACATATAAATTATAAGTATGGGTTAGGATCTTAAACTTCTAGGGTTTAGGAACTTCTAGGGTTTAGGGTTTCTTTGGGGGAGAGACATATATTTAAATGATTTTACTAGAGTTATTCCACCAGTTATAATCCAAAGCCCACATTTATTAATTGTATTTAAATTGTACCATAAAAGTAATAAGTAAATCGTACTACTACTTCTATTGGGGTTTTAACTTTTCTCTCGTCTTACATTTACCCAACGGCCTTCACCTTTGGGGTAAAGTAAATGCCGGTAAATAAATGCCTACACCGCCAGTGTCCTATACTACAGTACATACGACAAATGATACGTACTATACACGCATGGTAATAAATGGTAAATACTCATGATCCCAGGTAATTGGTCTTTACCACCACTTACCTTGAAACAAGTGAATGAGTAAAATAAATAAGTGAAAACCCCAGGTTACTACAAATTGAAAGTACCTACCTACCTACCTACCTACCTACCTAGGCCACTACTAACTACCTTGTAATAATTTTGTTTTTACTTTTTACTTACTTACTTGTTCATGAAAAATGTTTTCATTCTTTTGATGACGAAGTGAAAAAAAAAAGGAAAAAAAAAGTACAGTCAGGTAAGTTGTAACAACTGTAAATTTTACTCCGGTAGTTTTTTTACCTGCCCTTCCTATTGGGCGTTCGTACTCCCACGTAAAATAATAATTACTATTTCACTTTTTCTGGTTTTTTGTTTTTACTCTGTAGGCTATCACACCTGTGCCAACCGGTCGACGTAACTGGTGCCAACCGGTCGACGTAACTGGTGCCAACCGGTCGACGTAACTGGTGCCAACCGGTTGACGTAACTGGTGCCACCGGTTTGCTACTTAGCTCGCTTTCCGTACGGAACTGGAATTGCTGTCAAGCTTATTGGAATTGCTATCTAGGGTTCTGGAATCGTCACATTACGGGTCAAAATACACATAGGTGAGCTACTACTCATTATTTTGCTGTGAAGACATGGGCTACAATTTGTTATTCTAGAGGACTGTAAAATTACGCGGTGGAATAGGCTCTAGCATTCCAAGTACCATAATTTTACATATAATGTGACCATTTTTGGCATCAAATTGGGTACCTTTTTTATGGTGCCACTTTTGGTTCTATGAGTTCCTATTGTCATGTACATAAAAACATTTTGGATGATCAAAGTGTGATGTTATCATATGTAGGTACCGCGGCCAGGTAATGCCCAAAGGCCATGGGCATTACTACTGGAATAAGGGCTTGCACAAGATGGAGCCAAATTGGGCTTGATTCTAGTCATATTAGCTCACGGTCGAGGGTGTTACGTGGTTTTTTAAGAAACGCATTCCAAAGACACCAAGAAACACAATCTCAAGCATCCCAGTTCGATGGATCTCATAACTACAAAACAAAACAAAACAAACTACCTTCCTTCATAGATAGATAGAAGGACAAAAAAGAGAGTATGCTGAGTGACTCTCATTCAAGCCAGTTGTGCTCTCATCCAAAGCCAGTTCTACTCTCATCTAAGCCCAGTTATAAGGATTGGCTGGAACTTCCAATTCTAGCTCATCACTCCCTTCAATAACATACAGTTCACCTAAATGCATGTATTTTGGCTTCATATTTGGCTCTCTGAGAGTCTTTAGATACATGTATTTAGGTGAATTGTTCACACATGTGGTCCCGTACTACTACTACTACTACTACTACTTCTTCTTCTTGTTCCGAGAGTAAGAAACAAACAAGTAGTAGTAGTAGTACAGTTATATACATGTGTGAACATTTCTTCCTTCTGGCGTCTCTGACATGGTTTCGAGTAAACCCACCGCCACTCACTGGCGCACCATCCACTGGAAGCCTGTTATGACTCAATTTTCTGGATGAACACCAACTCGGTTGATGTCAGGTTTCACCTCTGTGAACAGAAAGATAGGCCCACCCTTCATAACTCATCCCTTAAAAGATACATCCCATATGTACATACATAGGTAGGTAGGTAGGTAGAATGAATGAATGAATGAAAAAGTGTCCACTAAATGGATGGATGCATGTAGATGGTTAGTAGCTAGGGTTTAGTGTCTTGTTCATAGGTAGGGTAATAAAAATAGAGACTGAGCTTACCACCATGGTTAGTTAGGGAACTGAAAAAGTAGTCCATATCCATTCAATGTATGGATGAAACGTGATCCACATTGAGCAGGTTATGGATGTAAATGACAATGTTTTATGTTTGGGTAATCGGCTTGAGGTAGCCAAGTTATTGAGAATTATCGCTTTGGCATTATCGCACCTTGGCTATATGGGCAATTTTTCAATAACTAGCAATCTCAAGTTGATTACTTAGTCTCTTTGAGTTTTCAACAATTTTTCAGCTGGCTGCTGCACTTGGTCAGGGTTCCTCATTTCTTTCACACATTATAGAATAGTGCACCTTCGACACTAACCAATATATGACAGATGATAACTTTTAATTGTCTCAGGTTGTATTGGTTATAGTTGATTGTCATTTTGTTGTCATGGGTGCTCTTTGCGTAGGGAGTTTTCACTTGATTATTTTGTTGATTGTTTGCTTTTATATTTGCTTTGGGTTGTGTATCTGCTTGTGTTCTCATTTGCCTGTACTTTGGATGGATGGGTTCTCATCTTTGATTTTCTTCATAGAGTGTGAGGATCAAAACACTAAAGAACTTCCCAATCCAACAAGAGTCCTAACCATGCCGAGGTTATCTCTAGTAACTGGCCAGAGCCTCTTGCCAGTTACCTAGTCCAAAGAGTATATAGTAGGATGTTGATTAATGTGCAGCCATATGCTTGTTTTACTTCACCTATTTGCAGTACTCACACTATTTGCAGGAATAAGGCCTGTGTGTGATCTGGTTGTACTTCCCTTTACCAGCACCAGCACCAGCAGCCATGCTTCTTTCCTCTGAAATGCATGCTGTTGCTCATACGTGTGAATGAATGAATGAATGAATGAATGAATGTACATACCCAACACATGTATCCAACTTGACCTGCATAATTAGGGTTCACTTGTGGTAGTCACCAAATGCCTTGGTTTTGGCTAGTATGTACCAACATTGCCAGTTGTTGCTTCAATCGTGGGTACCAATGGTTTAAAATTCCAAAATCTATTTTAAGTTATTTTTAAATAATTACAAAATAGCCCCTTAAAATTCTAAAATCTATTTTAAATTATTTTTAAACATTACAAATTTCCCCTCAAATTTCTAAAATTCACTTTAAATTATTTTCTAAACAAAATAATCCCAATTTTGTTGGCCTTTTGCCTTGGATAATATTGTGTTTAGATTCATTATAGAGTATAGTAGGTTAAGGGATTTTGGCCCCCTAGGTTAATAAATAATAAATAATAAATAGGTCTATTTTCAGATGAGACTTTTAGAAAGATGTTTATTTTGGCTTGTGTTGAACCTTGAGATTAGTTACAGAGTCATAAAAATATCCTGAAGGATTTTGGTTTCTTTTCGAGGATTTTGGTTTCCTTTCGAGGATTTTGGCTTCTTTTAGAGGATTTTGGTTTCTTTTAGAGGGAATTTTTTTAAATTTTTTTTGAAGATTATATATTTTTGCATGGTGAAAATATTTTGAGTTTCCATAATTCTTCTTTTAATTGGCTTAAAAGAAGACACTTTTTTTTTAATGTAAGTGGCAAGGCCACAATGTGTGACACATGCACCCCCCCTCCCTTGTTGTGATGGTGGCAGATTCAATAGAGTCCTCCTTATTGTGTGTGCTCTGGAATTGGCCATCCATCTGATGATTGATGTCTATCTAACTTCTTCAAGGTGACACTCAATTCCAATACCACACCCATTGCCTACTGACTTTAATATTGTTAACTTATTCCTTTGTTTCTAGAGGAGCTTTTTTTTCTTTTCTTTTCTTTTAATTTTTTAAAAAAAAATTTAAAATTATAAATAAAATTTTTAATAAATTTATTGGGTTTTTTTGTTGTTTATTGGTGAGGATGGTAGTTGTAAAAATAGTATTGGCCAGTTGTGAGTTTCTGTCTGAGTAGGTCTGGTTTTTTTTTTTTTTTTTTTGGGGTTGTCCCTGTTCCTACTGGGGAACCTGCACCACAAGTTCTACCTTTTTGGACAGAACTGATTCCTGAACTGTGGAACTGGGACTGCTGTGGGATTTGGAACTGGTGGAACCTTATTACTACAACTGCCAGTCCTTTTTTTGTTTTTCCTTGCCCCCTTTTCTCTTTCAAGCAAACTACTGGTTTTTCTTAAGTTGTCAGGTACCAACAGGTTTTTTTTTTTTTTTGGGGAAAAAGGTTAGGTTACAGTAGGTAGCAGCCTGGTTGTATTCTTTAAAATTGTCAGTCACCACTTGTGATTGGATCTCTGTACAATAACTGGGCATCTAAGCAATCTTCAATTCTTTGTTCTCCATAGCACCTCACTTTTATCACATATGCTTTGGCAAAATGTTTGTCCTCCTTTCACCTATTTACTTGGGACCAAAGGGGAGGAACTCTATACTTCAAAATACAACCTTCTATTTTGGGGAGACTCCATGGTTGTTTTTTTTTTTTTTTGCAAATTTTTTTTTAAATTTATAATTTTTTTTTTAATTTTCATTTTCAATTAATTTTGAGTGATGGGTCAATGAAATTGGCTCATTGCAAACCAAAAAAGAAAGGGAAATAAATAAATAAATAAAAATAAAAATAAAAACTTTAGCTTGGGAGTCACCTCATCTTATTAAATAGGAGAGGTGAATATAAGTAGGGTGTATTCAGCAACATGAATGGGGTATATGGATTGAAATTTCTTACAAATCAAACCACAACTGAAAGTACTAGGTTTTGAAGAATGGGGATCATCAGGATTTCACATCCAACTCCATCAAATCTAAGAGATTAGTTGAAATTGGGAGGTTTTTCCTCAAATCCTTGGAAGTGGGCAATTTGAGTTGTAACTTTGTGTGGTTCACATAGGCTTTTTCATTATTTGGAAATCTTCCCCCATCCACTACCAACAATAGGTGTTTTAGAAAGTGCTCAATGTTCAAATGGTGGATATGCACTTGTGACCTAGACTTTTGGGGGCTACAGCTTTGGGCCTATTGAGGAGAAGATGGCTAAAGCAAATGTTTTGAAAGGTTCCAGTTTTTCACAAGTGGGAATTGAAGATTATGTTCATTTGTGAATTGAAAATCACCAATGCATCTGTGGAAAAAGTGATCCAATGCTTCAACAAGTAGTTTAGGGTTTAGGGTGTATATGAAATCACTTTATTTTTGCAATTTTATTTTCAAGGGGGATCCTATGTAGAGTTCTTTTTTGGGGTTAGAAATTAAGGTGAGATGGTCACTAAGTTTGTAACCACATAGGTAGTTTGGCTCATTTGGGTAAATATGTGAAGAAATTAGTGGTGCTTATTAAAACACAAATGATTGGTTTTGGCTACTACATGTAGACTAAAATTTCAAGGTTTGTTAATAGTTTCGGTTGGTGTAGGTTTCATTAGTTACTCAAAAAAAATCATTATGTGTTAATTGCCAATTATACAAGTGAATCATGGCCTTTATTGATTATTCAAAATATATATGTAATTTGTAATGTGGCAAATATACACAATGCACATTATGAGATTTCATAGTGTTAAATTCTAAAACTTGGATTCAAGAAGCAAATCTTAAGGAATGTGACTTCTAAGGGGATTGATCCTTGGTCTAAAAGATCTTGCTCGTTAAACAAAAATCTTCTACAACAACAAAAAAAAACAAACAAACAAACAAACAAAATATTAGTAACTTGTGATTCAAATGAACATACATAATTCAAATTGGTTACTAGACCATTTACTTGATTCTAGAAATGAAAAAATTATAGTTCACCCCATTAAAGGCATGGAAAAATTATCAAGCACAAAACTTAAACCTAAATGTGACCAAGAACCAAATGAATCGAACTTCATCAAAATGATAGAAAGATGCAAGTGTTACAAATTGCCAATCTTTCATATTCGTAGCATTAATCAAAAGGCTTGTAAAGGTCAAGAATGAACATTGTATCGAATCTCCTCAAAACAACTATGGTCTGATTATAAGGAAAAATATTCAAGTTGTAAAAATCTTGTGAAATCATTTTCATAAGAGCAAACATCCAAAAGTAGGTAAAATAAGTAAGTTTCAACATTACAATCTTTTATTTTTGACAAAAACATTAGAGAGTAAATACAATTTTTCTTATTTAACTTAGGATTAGGGTAAAGGACTATTTTAGTAAAGAATTGTAAAAAAAATAAAATGATGGTAACCTAACACCGAGCACTCAAAAAACACCCATAATTAAAAATTTATGGACTTTGAAATTTTTAGAAATTCAAAATATATTTCAAAATTTCAAGAATCCTTCGACACATGTGAATGGGGTGTAACATATAAAACAAAGTTTTTACTTATGATATAAGAAACTAAAGTCTAAAGTAGTTAATTACATATTTTGATATGATTGAGATTATGATTTTTTAAAGATGAAACGCAAAATTTTCACACTTTGAAATTTTCATATTTTTTCAACAATGATTAACACAAAACATGTGATATGTATTTTTTGTAACTAGTTGCAAATTTCATTCAAAATTCTTTCATATGAAAAAGTCAAAAGCATTAAGAAAAGATTAACAATCTTTCATGAAGTAATCATGTTGGTTCCTTTGAGTGTCTTTCCATTCACCAACCTTTTTTGACACAAAATAGTAAAACATAGTTCTTAATGTTGTGCAATTCTCAATTTTTTTGTGAAAATTGAATAATTGTGGTTCTTACATGATGTTATGAAGACCTAATTGAATTCTCTAATATTGTTTTGGAGTTGGTGAGAACTGACCAAGGTATCAAGATTTTTAATTTTTTAGACTCACCTAGTTGTTAAATAAGGCAATTTTTGTATAGACAATAATAATCAATTTTCACATATGGTTTTCATAACCCATTTATTAGATTTTCCATTAATTATAAATTTTTAAATTTTTTTTACACTTTAATTATCGCTAAAAATAGATGAAAACTTGTAAATTGTAAAAAAAAATTAATCCAAAATTAAAAATTTCGTAACTTCATTTCTTCCAAAGTTTTTTCAAATTCTTCTAACTCTTCCTTTAAATATACATTAGTCTCAATTAACTCTACCAAGCTAAAAGGGGATTTACAACCTATCCTAAAATCATTGGGCCAATTTTTGTTGATAAAAATCAATTTGTCCAAAAAACATTGATTATAAATGATGTCTCCTAAGACTAATAAGGATCCCAACTAAAGAAAAGATCCTTTTCGTTTCAATTTGGGATCTAATTATCCCTAAGATCTGTCTAACACATAAACAAAATGTGAGAAACATACTTTTATGTTTTTCCCACCATTGAAGTGAACATTTGATGTCTTTGACATCCACTTGATAATGCTTGAAAATTAGAAGCGCCCTTTTATTGATTAATTTCATTGTTGGTTCACTTATGTTGGTTGTTATTTCAAAGATATCCAAACTCATGTCCTCTTCAACCCCTTGATCAACATTACACTTTCAAATTTAGCTAAATGATGCATATGATAATGACATTTAAGAAACATAGGAAACAAAAAATATATTTCATATTCTTTAACAATGGCCTTACCTTGCTCATGATCAATAAATGAGGACATAAAACAATGGGTCTTAAATCTAGGGTCTAACATTAAAGATAACATATTATGGGATTTTGTTTTCATATTTTTTTTAAAAGGAAAGAAAATAATCCAAAAACCCAACAACTTCTTTTTTACATGATAACTAAAAAACAAAATCATCTTCTTCCATTCAATTGTTAAAGGTTGCAAAATCAATTTCATCCCTAAATTTTTGACTCATGGATATGGAAAAATTTAATGCATCACTCAACAATCAATGACCCCTAGATTGGTTCAGAATATAAGCTAATACAATAGGGGCAAGGGAATTGACAATAATTTGATATATGTGTCATGTCAATGGAGGTGGTACTCTTACAATCATCCTCACAATATTCTACATGTTGAAACACAATATAATAATTTCTTTGAACTACAAAGCTTCTTGAAAAAAAAAAATTATTTTTGCAAATCTCCCTGAGTAACTTTGATAGATACATATCTTAAGCCTTTACAAAAAAATTCATATAGTGATGCACATTAGCATGTTTTAAAAAATGCATGACCAAAACAAGTTTCTTAAAAACTTTCTTCCAAACCAACACATCATAAACTTACAACTAATTTTAGGGCTATAATCATAGTGTTCAAGTTAGACTCCAAAAATTAAACCCATCGGTATCAATTTCAATGTCATAATAATACCCCTAATTATCAATTTTGTCAATTTGTTTTTGGGTACTAACCACCTGTTATGCATAATTGTATATTTTCAAATATTCACCTTGAAAGTTATATTTTATATTACCTAGACAGGCAAGGGTATACAAGTATTCATTTATTTAATTTTTTATGTGCCATACATTACATTAAGGATGTCAAAATGGAGTGTCAAATAATAGGCTTTTGTTCAATTTTTGGATGTTGCATCATTGGTTAACATCCCAAAAGCGATTTAACTTAAATGGCAACAAGTTTAAAACCTATTTAAATGGTGAAGGTACTAGTTTTTAAAATGTTACCAAAATAAAATCAAAATTCAAATGTGGTTAAAAAAATTCAAAAAAATTTAATTTAAATATTTTTTCCAAGAAAGAGAATTTTTACTACATAAAATTACATATCATTTATTTTGAAGAAAAAATCAAACAAAAAAACATTGGTTTCCTTGTGAAGGTCAAATTTGTGTTAAAAATTTATGTGATTACAAAATAAAACACCATATATTGATTGCCAGGAAAAAAATATAATTCAAAAAATATATAATAACATTACATTAATTTTCATGATCTATATAACTTATATAAAATATGCATTAATAATAAGTATTAGTTGTTATTATGTTCAATTAATATGATGACACAAGTGAAGGTAATTTTTTTATTGAAGGTTTAAAGTATAGTAACGAGGTGGTAAATTTTTGGTGAAGACAAGGAGTTGATGAAGGTTTAGATGTAGCAACTTGGTGTTCCACTTACTTGGATTGCAACGATTTTGGAATCCAAAACCATTTTTCTATTTGTATTTCTTTTCCCATGAAAGCAAACCAAATGGTCATGGCTTGAAATGACTTTGTGGATGCCATACAAAATCTTCATCATTGAAAATGTGATTTGGTATTGAAATGTTTATTGATGTGTTTTTAGAACTAAATTTGAATATTTCATGCATGATGTTTCTTTAGTTATGCACAATCACCTACTTTCGTCATCACTCGTCACACCTTCAATTAAAATAAAAAATTAAAACTAATATATGGTACTACAATTCAATGCCAACATAAAATCTAAATTAAGTTCAAAGTGATTTAAATATGTGGGTAATTTAGACATTCAAATAACAATAGGATAGGGAAAATGAAACTCCTTCATATAATATCCCCTAGACAATACCATCTTTGAAACATGCAATGAAAAAAAAGTGACTCCAAGAAAGTTCCACAACATTTAGGGACCCTTCGGTACTTAGAAAGGTAATCAAAATTTTCTTCTTTGCAAACATCTCTCTATGTAGCTATTGAACACAATTTCTCGCATCATAAGCTTTGGCAATTACCAATCCTTGTGTTGAAGCTCTTTGAATATCTCCAAGTTTGCTTGTGTGGACAAAGTTCAAGATGAAATTTGGGTTTGAGAAAATAGTGCAAATTTTGTAAGGTAGTCAACACATTCGACCTAATCTTTGTTTTTGGTTTGTCTAGGGGGACGGGAGAAAGCTCTTGCCGTTTTTAAAAAAAGGCAAGATTCTAATAACAATGAACAAATTTGAAATGTGGGGGTGAACATTTGATGCAAACACAAGGTTTAAGAATTGATAACTTGCTTGAATGAAAGATGTAAGTAGGTTATTAAGAATTGATAACTTGCTTGAATGAAAAATGTAAGTAGGTTATTAAGAATTGATAACTTGCTTGAATGAAAAATCTAGTAGGTTATGAAGTTTTAGTGGGTTTCAAGATTGATAACTTGCATGGATGAAAATTTTCAAACATCATAGGTAGGTTATGAAATTTTAAGAATTCTATAACCATTCCATTGAGGAACTCCATTTTGATTTCTTCGAGTTCCAATAATTACCTCAATGTTCCCCCCTTACTTGTGTCACCCAAGTCTCCCTTTCTTTTGAAGTTCCCACTATTACCCCAATGTTCCCCCATTACATGTGTCACCCAAGTCTCCCTTTCTTTTGAAGTTCCCATTACTACCCCAATGTTCCCCCACACACATTTAATTGAGTACCAAGCACAAAAGATTAAATTCATTGTAGAATATGAGTTTAATCTGGATTTCTTTCCATGAGTTGCATTGGAATTCTTGTGTCTTCGGGGAGGAGCCTGTCTTGGTTAGTGTCTTGTCACCAATGGGCAATTTTTTTTTGGCCAAAAACAACAAAAATGCTGACCAGAATACCACCTTTGCTCTTACAAATTTCTCATCAAACAAAACAAAGAGGAGTTTGCTCTCAAAAGCAAACGTCATGCTCAACTTATATACCTACTTGTGCAAAACATCAGAGTTTTGTTTCCAAACCTGAAAATATGCTTCGTTGAGTAGTTGTGTAATTGTGTATCGCATTATGACAGATTTCTTCAGCTAGCTCTGAACCCTCAGAAGATCAAATCAATCATCAAATATTCAGCTGCCAAACTCAACAAACTTAAAAGTAAACCAAGATTACCAAGCTGGATTTCACATAGAAAAAAAATCAAGCCCAAAAGTAAACCTTTGGTTTTCTACCTTATCTTCCCTATAGATGGAGATCCAGTTCTCTTTTCTTCGAGTGTCAGTTGAACTTGTGAATCAGGTTACTAGACCAAGTTGCTAAACTATGTTAGTTGTGGATTTTTTTCCGACCTGGATTGGATAAACTGTAGAAAAGAAATTTTAGTCATGATAGGTTTCATTCCAACCAAGATCTTCAGGTTGCAATGTATCTAACGGAAGTTCCAGCTCCTCATTCTGGGTCTTTTTGGCTTGTGATTTTGCCTGGAATTGGCGCCGGCGAGTGTAACTTCCCAGGCAGCCGTTAATGATGCGTGGTGCTGCTAGGTCACAAAATCGCTTAGCCAGTTCCACCGCCTGCATAGACAGAGGATCATTAAGAGAAAACTCCATAAATCCAAATGCAAATGATAATAACAGCAAGAAAAACCCAGAATTCAATAGAGAATGCACGATTTGGTTCCAGGATAGGAAAAACTGTATTCAGTAATTCACCTCATTCACAACCACATTAGGTGGGGTACCAGTACTTTCCAGTTCTGCTAGTGCCATTTGCAGGATGCATATCTGCAAAACTGCACCCTTTGGTGCCATCTGGAGCACCAAAAACCCATGTATGAGTATTCTTAATAATACCCATCCAAAGGAGAGTAGAGAATGCCCATTTAAGAAAGGTAATCACACAGTGATACATATAGGATTTTAGTTACCAATTTATGCAGTAAAATTTATACCTTCCATTTGGCAGGCAGAATTTCCATGAGAATAGCTTCCTGTGGGAGCCACCTGTTTGCAGTCTCCTTCACAAGGCTACGAGCCAGGCTGCAACATTTCGACCAGGTACAAACATCTTCAAGAAGGCACAAAACTGTGAAGCTCTTTTGCTTTATGATAAAACCTGTAAACATGTGTGTGATGCAGTGGGTCCATAATGGTGCTCCTGATTTAAGCATTTCACCTTGAAGCAAAGAAAGAGAAGAGGTTTCCTATTTTCTGTAAATGTTTTCTCCTGACCAAAAAAGTCCTGCAAAGTAGTTGGAAAAGCTCACCGAATTACGAAATTGTTGTATACAAGTGGGGGTGGTGCTATAAGGACTATTGCTTCTGATTTCCACACACCCAGAGAATAACAAAACAGAATTTTTAGTTTTCTGAAACTTAGCATGTTTGAAATCCAACCACAGTACCATAAGACCAAAGTGGAAAAAAAGGGCGGACATTGTTCTATGAGCAATTGAATGAGGTCATCTCACTCATCAACAGATTGCAAAAATGGAGTTTGAAAACAGCACAGTCCACTCTCCATGCCACGGACAAAAGATTCTCACATCATCATAAAACAGAGAGAGAAATCAGCATCAGAAAAATCATTCACCTAGTGATGCCTCAGATTCTTGTGCCTCCTCCAAAGCTGAGGCCATGGCTTCATTCTCCACAATTACATTCTCCTCCACATCAGGGCTGTGCTCATATCCCTGCAGCAATGATTTATCGAACCCCACTGCAAGAATATGACACTGGCATCAGTTCTGTGGAAGCTACAGTACACTTGGAGTTTGAGGAGGCATTGTGCAATTAGGGTTTAAGCGAAGTGCACATAACAACCAGGAACAAGTGCACAAGGATTATTATAGTTTGGAAGGAGGATTGGAGATCTACTCTTTAGAGCAAAGAGAAACACAAAGAGAAAAAAAAGGATAGGAGGAATCTCAAGGAAAATGCATCATGAAAGAATTTTTTGGGTTTCTTGGAGTTCAGGGATCAAGGTCAGTTTGTAGAGGAAGAAAGAGAGAGACACATACTAGCTCGTTGCTTTGTGCGGTCATCAAAGACTCTGAGAGGATGGACACCTGAGACAAAGGCTGCATACAACACAGACCTGCCATAGCTTAATCAGTTCCTTGCCCATGCTTTCCAAAACTCTGATGATGCCATGAAGAAGAAACTTTGAGAAGAATCAAAAATTGAGAAGCTCTCACACTCTCTGCACAGACAGATGCAAATGTATCTTCTTCTTC